>WNWK01019006.1:0-38718 GCA_009830355.1 Cherax destructor | reverse complement strand
TGAAATGATAGAGAATCTTTTTCCGATCATAACGCCACCAAAATTATGAAATTTGATCGAAAACTAACGGAATTATGCTTTCGCGAAGTTAGCGGTAGCCATGACACTTACGCATCGGCGATTTTGCCCACTTTGAGCCCTATTTTCGACAAATTCCAATGTTTCAGTCTCCTAAAAGTATAGCTACTTCACTACAACTCGATTTCTTCTATCGATTGAGTACAAGAAACCGCCTATTTACCAATTTCATCTACCCAAAATAGTGGTCAGAAAATGGCAATTTTCCAATTTCACACAAATTTCAAACGATGCCAATTTCAAAATAGGGTCCAGAGTAAACAAGGCAGACATTCCTGGCACTAAAATAACATGTTCTCTGTTCATTAGTCACGTCTCCAGGCCCCTTTTCCATTACTTTTGCTTTTCATTTTGAATTTTTATTCTCACAAAAAATGGAAGATTTACTGTTACGTATACAACTGCATCATTGTAAAAATGGTATAAATAATATCAGAGCACTTGTGCATGAATATAAGACTCGCCATTTGATGTGTATTGGAGGCATGGTGTGATTTGTTTACTCTTGAACATCGTCAAAAATCGAACATTTTCGCTACTTTGATCTCAATTTCAAGGTACTTGTCATTGTCATACCAATCAAAATCATCTCTATTTCTGTAATATTTTTTTATACTGCGCACACTGACCACACAGACCCATTCTTTCATATGTATGCCTACCAGACGTTTTCTGCTTAAATTGAGGCCGCTAGAATTTGGGCGTACTAGTACGGCACCAACCCCTGCTCGTAAAACGTACTAGTATGGCACCGACCCCCAAAGGGTTAACGTAATATACGATATTTAATGCGCCTTTATTATTGTGTATTATTATTATTATCATTATTAATATGGCATCCTGAAGTTTAACAAGACACACTTAGTGATTTTAACCCCTAAACTGTCCAAACATACAGTAGGCCCTCATTTAGCAAGGTAGTTACGTTCCTGAAAACGTCGTGTTAGCTAAAATCGTGTTAGATAATTAAAAGAACTTATGGGAAAAATAGGGTTACGTTCCTGAGAGTCCCCAAAAAGCCAAACAAGTTTTTTTTCGACCAACAGATCTTACAAATATAAAAGAGAATATGTAATTGTAGTTCATTATCGTGATGTATTATGTTGTTTTTACTGCTTAAGACTACAAATGTAACAGAAATAATAGTATTTACCTTAAATTGTGGGTGCTGATGTTTGTGGATGATTGTGAAGAGAGTGGAGAGTTATGCTGTGGCCCTACTGGGCTGAGGTGGATAGTAGAGATTCTGGAACTGAAGTCGATGGTTGTACTGAGTGTCTCTAACTTTAATAAAGTCATTCAGTAAGTCAGTCCATTCAGTAAGTCAGTTAAGTCATTCAGTATCATTCAGTAAGTCAGTCAGTCAAGTCATTCAGTAAGTCAGTCAGTCAAGTCATTCATTAAGTCAGTCAGTCAAGTCATTCATTAAGTCAGTCAGTCAAGTCATTCATTAAGTCAGTCAGTCAAGTCATTCAGTAAATCAGTCAAGACATTCAGGAAGTCAGTCAAGACATTCAGTAAGTCAGTCAGGACATTCAGTAAGTCAGTCAAGACATTCAGTTTCAGTAAGTAAGTCAGTCAAGTCATTCAGTAAGTCAGTCAGTCAAGTCATTCAGTAAGTCAGTCGGTCAAGTCATTCAGTAAGTCAGTCGGTCAAGTCATTCAGTAAGTCAGTCGGTCAAGTCAGTCAGTCAAGTCATTCAGTAAGTCAGTCAAGTCATTCAGTAAGTCAGTCAAGTCATTCAGTAAGTCAGTCAAGTCATTCAGTAAGTCAGTCAAAACATTCAGTAAGTCAGTCAAGACATTCAGTAAGTCAGTCAAGTTATTCAGTCAGTCAGTCAGTCAAGTCATTCAGTCAGTCAAAACATTCAGTAAGTCAGTCAAAGTCAGTCAGTCAGTCAAGTCATTCAGTCAGTCAAAACATTCAGTAAGTCAGTCAAGTCATTCAGTCAGTCAAGTCATTCAGTCAGTCAAGTCAGTCAGTCAAGTCATTCAGTAAGTCAGTCAGTAAGTTAGTCACACAAACTTATGTTTACATCTTTTTATGTGTACAAAGTAACACTTCATTACAGCCACAGATTATGTCTTGTCTAATAGACTTAATAAATGCTTATAGCTTTTCTTGCCACTTTGAGCAACACTGGTATGCCTACTGGGTGACATAATTGCTTGGCAAATACAAGATATAGTAATTTAAAGATCAAAACACAATTCACTCTCTCTTCTTGACAAACAGCTGGCTTGACGCGTATGGAATACGAATGCTGGGATGGTGGGGTGTTGTTGGGGAAGGGTAGCCTGGGAAGGCGGGTGGTCTCCCCAGCTGTTCCACAACATTAGCACCGGCCGCTTGAGGGAATGGTTATTTGTTTTTTCCTGCAAACTGTAAGTTTATTCAGGTATACACATACAGTTACAAAGATTATCATACATAGCAGCATATGTGTAGAGAACCAGGATAACCCAAAGTTTGGGTTATCCTAGGTTCTCTAGGATAACACTTTGGGTTATCCTAGGTTCTCTACACATATGCTGCTATGTATGATAATCAATGTAACTATCTCTATACCTGAATAAACTTACAGTTTGTGGGAAGGAAAAACAAATTCCCTTTTCCTCAAAGCATGAGGATTCTTAGAGCGGTAAATAAACATGGGCTTACACTTGAAATCACCTGATGCATTACCGCAAAGGAGCAAGGTGAAGCGATCCTTTGCTGTCTTGAAGCCTGGTGCACTTTTCTCTTGCTGACTGATATAAGTTCATGTTGGCATTTTCTTCCAGAAAACACTTGTCTTGTCAGCATTAAACACTTGTTGTGGATCATAGCCACCCTCAGTAGGACCCCCACTGACTCAGTGGTTTAACCTACCGCAGGCGACCGCACGCTCAAAATTTTTCCCCTCCAGCGAATCGCGTAATATAAGGTTTACGTCGTGTTAGATAAAAATGTGCCGCAATTCTTCAATCGCGTAATACCCAAAACATGCAACATAAAGTCGTGCTAAATGAGGGTCTACTGTACACTCGTTGTATGCAACACAATAATTGCACAAACATTAGTATCATTATATTGTTTACAAAACTTGTTTACACCAACCAACAATAAAAAAAAATTTATTACTATTGTTCTATAATATATATACATACACATATATAATGACTGGACACTTTCCATCAACTGCAATTAGCACTTCAAAGCTCCAAGCTATGTGTGTGTGTGTGTGTGGACATCTAAATTTGCTGAGTCAGGGTAAGGCAGCTATCAAAATGACATATTATACCATTACTCACCACCCCCACACTGCCTGTCAACCTGTCAACACAAAAGTGGACCCATGTCTTCTTCCCCACAACCTCCTTCCTTTCCTTCATACCTACCTTCCTAGCTTCCTTTCTTCCTTCATTCCTTCCTTTCTTTATGCCTTCCTTTCTTACATATTTCCTTCCTTCCTCTCATCTCTTCCTTCCTGCCTTCCTTTCTTCCTTCATTCCTTCCTTTATTTCTTCCTTCCTTTCTTACTTCTTTTGTTCCTTCCTTCCTCTCATCTCTTCCTTCCTTCCTTTTTCTCTTTCTTTCTTTCTTAATTCCTTCCTTCTTCCTTTCCTCCTTCCTTCTTCTTAACTTCCTTCCTCTCATCTCTTCTTTCCTTCCTTCCTTCCTTCTTCCTCCTCTTATCTCTTCCTTCCTTCCTTACTTTCTTCCTTCCTTCTGGTATCCTGGGCATTTCTTTCGGTCACAAACTCCTCAAAACCATGAAATTTATCTTCAGAGACACTTCCATCTGTGTTAGAGCTATCATTGAGGATGAGAACAGTCCCAGATACGCCAAGGAGTCAGATAATTCTTACTGCTAGGCATGCTGAACAAGGACTACTGAAATGGCATTCCCACAATGCACCACTGGCTGCTCGATTTTTTTATACTGCGCACACAGACCCATTCTCTCACATGTAGGACTACCAGCTTTCTCCTGCTTGATTTGAGGCCGCTGGAATTTAGGCGTATAGATACGTCCGAAACAGTGGCTCGTAAGACGTATATATATGACTGAAACATTCAAAGGGTTAAGACTACAACTGTAACATAAATAATAGTATTTACCTTAAATTGTGGGTGCTGGTGTTTGTGGATGATTGTGAAGAGAGTGGAGAGTTATGCTGTGGCCCTACTGGGCTGAGGTGGATGGTAGATGTTCTGGAACTGAAGTCGATGGTTGTACTGAGTGTCTAACTTTAAGTCATTCAGTAAGTCAGTCAAGTCAGTCAGTAAGTCAGTCAAGTCATTCAATTCAGTAAGTCAGTCAAGTCATTCAGTAAGTCGGTCAAGTCATTCAGTAAGTCAGTCAAGTCATTCAGTAAGTCGGTCAAGTCATTCAGTAAGTCAGTCAAGTCATTCAGTAAGTCAGTCAAGTTATTCAGTAAGTCAGTCAAGTCAGTCAGTCAGTCCAAGTCAGTCAAGTCAGTCAGTAAGTCAGTCAGTCATTCAGTAAGTAAGTCAGTCAGTCAGTCAGTCGCTCAAACTTTGCAATTCCTAGACTTGAACGCTTAAACCTTTTCTTGTCACTTGCTGGAACACTTCTATGCTTACTGGGTGCCATGATTGCTTGGTAGATTTATGAAAATGCAATGAAAATGAGAAAATGTATGTAAATAAACACAGCGAGCTTCCCGATTATTGTCGTCCTGCACATGTATGAACCAAACTGAACGCTGGGAGGGATGTGTGGGTGGGTGAGGGTGGCGGGGAATAGCAGTAGGACTCCCCCACTGACTCAATGGTTTAACCCACCGCGGGCGACCGTGCGCTCAAAATTTTTCTCCTCCCGCGACCGTGTAATATCATTTTTACGTCGTGTTAGTTAATAATGTGCCGCAATTCTTCAATCGTGCAATACCCGTAACGTGCAATATAATCTCGTGCTAAATGACGGTCTACTGTACAGTGGTACCCCGAGTTTCAGCCATAATTCGTTCCAGAAGGCTGTTCGAGTGCCGTTACCGAACAAATTTGCTCCCATAAGGAATAATGTAAATTAGATTAGTCCGTTTTAGACCCCAAAAATACACTTACAAAAGCACTTACAATAATACACTTACATAATTGTTCGAGTTGGGAGCTGTACGAAACTCGAGGTATCGCTGTATATATGTGTGTATGTGTGTGCGCGTGCATGCATGCGTGAGTTTGTGGAGATAATTTTCATATACAGTGGACCCCCGAGTAACGAACACCTCGGAAATCGTACAATTATATAAGTATAATATTGTAAGCGCTTGTGGAAGTGTATTTTTGGGGGTTTGAAATAGACTAACCTACGTGACATTATTCCTTAAGGGAGTAAATTCGTTCGGTAATGGCACTTGAGCAGGCTTCTGGAATGAAGTTTTTACGTTACTCGGGGGTCCATTGTATAATTATTTTACAAAATGTAAACTTTATTGGAAAGCATTTGAGATAATTTTTATGGAAAACCTGTCTTTATAATTGCTTATCAGTATAATAAGAGAAGCAATTCAGTTTTTATTTTCCTTAAAAATTAAGTTTGCAATTAAGGAAGATATGATTGAGATGTATGAGTTAATAATATTTAATTAAGAAGGAACTGAACAGTGGATTCAAGTTTTAAAAATTCTGGTTCAAATAGGAGTGGAAGAGAGTATTTAGGAGTGTCAGTAACACTAAAGCAGCACTCTTAAGATTGGGTAGTTCTGAAAATAGGTTAGTCAAATATATAAGTGAGAACAAGGGCAGATCCACAATGAAACTAATGAAACTTAAGCTTCAGGTCCCCTAGTCCCAGAAGCGACTTTATTCCACATTGCTTAAACATTTTGGGTCTACTGTATGAGAAGGTTTATTTTTGTATTTCAACCCTTTGAGGGTCCAAGCCGTAGTTCTACACCTTGCCCACAGGGTCCAAGAATTAAAAAAAAAAATCTTTCTTATTTTTTCTTATGATATGGTAGAGAATCTTTTTCTGAATGTAATAAGACAAAAAGTACGAAATTTGAGGGAAAATTGACGAAATCACACACGAATTTTACTGCGTCAGCAGTATTTACACATCGGCGATTTTGCCCACTTTGATTCCTATTTTAGGCCAGTTACATTATTCCAGTCAACTAAATTCTTAGCTATTTTGCTAGTATTACGTCTATTTTATTGATTGAGCACAAGAAACTGCCCAATCAACTATTTCAACTAACCAATAAAGTGATCAGAAATTGGTAATTTGGTCAATTTCACACAAAATTCAAAATATTTCAATTTCAAATTAGGGTCCAGAATAAACAATGCAGGCATTCCTGGCACTAAAATAACATTTCCTCTGTTTATTAGTTACGTTTCCAGACTTTACAGATGAATTCCAGATTAAAGAATTTTTATTCACAACAAAAAATAGATTTACAGTTATGCAATATTGTAATAATTGTATAAATAATATCAGCGTATTGATAAATGTATATTAGATGCATCAGTTGATGTGTATTGGACATGTGACGTCATTTGTTTACTCTTGAACATCGGCAAAAATCAAACATTTCCGCTATTTTGAGCTCAATTTCAAGCTATTTTTGCTACTAAAACAAATCAAAATCATATTTATTTTCTGCAACATATCTTCCATTTTATCAAATGAGACCAAGAAACCACAAATACAACCATAAAAACCATACGAAAATACATCGCAAAT
The DNA here is from genome assembly GCA_009830355.1 of Cherax destructor. Lineage (NCBI taxonomy): Eukaryota > Metazoa > Arthropoda > Malacostraca > Decapoda > Parastacidae > Cherax > Cherax destructor. Next base: position 31,942 of record WNWK01019006.1, on the reverse strand, counting down.
TCGCTGTTTTAATAAAAAAACATGGTCGCAGTTTTTTTCTCATGCACTGCTTGCTGCAGGATTTGTTTTATATGGTGCACACTTACCACATAGATCCATTCTCTCATATCCAAGCCCAAATTTACTGCTCACAGTTTATCTGAGTGAGCTGAGCTCATGGTGTAGAACTACAACTTGGACCCTGTTGGACCCTCAAAAGGTTAAAATAATAATATTAATGATATAATGTAATTCAGTACAAAATAATAGTTACAAATTAAAAGGTTATTAACCCTTTCCCTGTTGGTGCTGTATAGATACATCATACGAGTCAGTGTTGGTGACGTATTAATGCCCCAAAATTCTAGCGGCTTCAAATCTAGCAGGAGAAAACTGGTAGACCTACATGTGAGAGAATGGGTCTGCGTGGTCAGTGTGTGCAGTATAAAAATCCTACAGCACGCAGTGCATAACGAAGAAAAAAACTCTGACCGTGTTTTTGGATTAAAACGCTGACTTAAGAGTTGTATTTCGTATGGTATTTATGGTTGTATTCTCGTTTTCTTGGTCTCATTTATTAGAATGGAAGATATATTACAGAAATAGAGATGATTTTGGTTGGTTTACGATGAACAGTACCTTGAAATTAAGCTAAAAGTATTGGAAATGTTCAATATGTGTCCAACTGGCCAGTCTAATACGCAGTCACAAATGGGTTGACATTATTTATACAATTATATAATAATGCAGTAGTCTGCATGTTATGTTATTTTTCCCCTAATTATCATCAAGGTTCTACATGTACTAGCATAGGGTATTTACTTAAAAGGTCTTAGGGTAAAGGAGGACATTTAGAGGCTAAAGATACTTACTCAGGTTTAGCTGCTGCATCTGAAAACTTATTGGTCCTTTCACATTTCTCTCAAAGGTTATTTAAACCAACATTATAAAAATAGAGCTATATTAAGAAGTATATACATATAATATACAGGTCTCCACTCCTAAACATATAATCAGCCTTTCCCAAAGCACATGGCTCAGCTGCCACCTTCAACTCTCTTTTTCTCAACATTTCTTAACCCTCCAGTGTCTTGATACACTAAAGATCACTGAATGTCATAGTAACATCGATTTACAACCCTCCCCATTACCTTTTGGGCACTCATTCAGCCCTGAAGCCAAGTTAAAATCAGCACCTACAACACCAGCTCACTCCAGCCGCCATCTTTTTCTCCAGGAGGGATTGTGGGAAAACAACAGTCTTCTTCTTCTTCTTCTTCTTCTTCGTTGGGGTTTTATTGGGCCACTGACAGCCTAAGCCGTATCGAGCCCGACCTCTCGATGGCAGGGGGAAGATTTGTTGCCCAAGGCTGGGCGATGAAAGAAAAGGAACAAAAGTTCCTTTGAAAATAGAATAGAAACTTGAAATTTCCCCGAAGGGGCCCGGGGGCCCCCCCTTGCCAGGCCCCAAAAAAGCGGGACCCCCCCCCCCCACCTGAGTACAGTAACCGGCTTCCCACCAAAGACCGAAAAATTATCCGCAGAGGGAAAAAAAGGAAAACTGGCTAAAAGTAAGCCGATGAAGGGGGTGCCCCTCCTGTAGAGCCCCCCGGGGGAAAAAGATGAGGACAAGCGTCCCAGAGAACGGGGGAAATTTGTCACTGATACTCAGGCGAGAGAGAGACGTCCACCCCGGGGCGAAGGCTGGCGCAAAGCCAAAAAAACAACAACAGTCTCTAAAAAGCTCCTCCCCTAAAAAAAGAACACATCACTTTGCACATCTCTCAACATATCTTAGTTATTCAATGAGACATGAACTTAAAATTTGGGGAAATTAATAAAATGTGTGCATTATTTATAAACCTATTATATTAAAAAAAATCAGTTTAATCCAGCTCTTAAGTTTTAAAAGATGGTCAACCCTTTTTAAAACCCCCCCAAGCAGTATTCCCCTGATTAATTCAATATAATTAGGCATTCATGTTATTTAATTACAACAATACATGCTGGGTTTCATCCCCCCCATAACAATTAAAATACCCCATAACACTGCATAACAGTAAATCTTTTTTTTTTTGTGTGAATAAAAATTCAAAATGGAAATCAAGAATAATAAAAGGGGGGGCCGGGGAGACATGACTAATGAGCAGAAAAATGTTATTTTAGTGCCAGGAATGTCTGTATTGTTTATTTGGACCCCTATTTTGAAATTGGCATCTTTTGAAATTTGCGTGAAATTTGCCAAATTGCCAATTTCTGACCACTATTGGGTAGTTGAAATCGGTAAATGGGCGGTTTCTTGTATACTCAATCGATAGAAAAAGGGGAGTTCTAAAGAAATAGCTATGAGTTTAGTTAACTAGAACAATGGAATTCCCCGAAAATAGGGCTCAAAGTGGGTGAAATCGCCGATGCGTATATACCCCCGAGACCGTTAACTTCAGGGGGTGTAATTCCGTAAGTTTTACAAAAATTTCATACTTTTAGTGCCTTTCCCCGGGGGGAAAAAGATTCTCTATTATTTCATAAAATTTTTTTTTTTTTTTTTTTTTTTAAATTTTCGACACTCAGAGTGAGTTAAATCAGCTGTCTCGACAGAAAAAAGGGAAAAGTATTATGTAGGGGGGCCATTTTGGGGGTTACAAAGGGGCCCCCATAACATTTAAAAAGCTTCAGGGCCCCAAAAATGTAGATTCACCACGGGGGGGAATGATTAGGTGGAGGACCTGCCTTTACAAGTAGGATCACACTTTATTTTAAAACAAGAATCAGAACACTTAATAAAATTTAGTTGGGGGGTCCATCATTCTGAAAAAAAAAGTCAAGTAATTTGTGATTACAACAGTGAGATAACTCTCTCCTCCCCCCTTGTTAACCCTTAAAAATGCCCCCACGTAGAATCGTTCACGTTCTTTTCTGCCCCCAACCCCTAGATCTATTTTTTTTTTTCATTCCTTCAAATTTAGTGTGATGGGGGCCCGAGTCCCTTTTGACATGAGAGAATGGATCTGCCCCCCTCAGTGTGCGCAGTTTAAAAAAAACTGGGACCACTTGGGACCTTGTGGGAGAAACCCGTTAATTGGGGGTGCCAGCTAGAGCAAATCTGTGGCAAACACCAGGGATTCACTGATGTCATGTCGCATTAACATTCCCCCTTTTAAAAAAAGGAAAGTAAAAAAAGGTTAGATAAATACATGAGTGGGGGGAGTTGGACCTGACTAGCTTGTGCTACTAGGTCTGATGCCATGCTCCTTCCTTCAGGGGATGTGACCGGGGCTAGGTGGGTCATTGGTCAAAATGGGGGGTGTGGACTTGCCTTGCATGGGCCAGGGCCCCCGCTGCAGTGTTCCTTTTTTCTTATGTTCTTATGTATTTGGCAGGCTGGTTTTGGGGTGCTTATCTGTCTATAACTCTGTCATATATCTATCTATATCTATTTTGTCCTATATCTCTCTCTCACATGTACACATAAGTACAGTTATTATACATAGTGTAAATTACCTAGGATAACCCAAAATTCCAGGCAAAGGGCTGTACAATGCTTGTAGATATAAGGCATAATAAGCATGACTGGCAAAATTCTCATCGTCACTTCTGCATCGTGTATAATACCGGGGTTTGGGTTACGAGCCGCACTCTGAGACTGAGACAAGCAGACGGAAAGACACACACACAGGCAGACAGAAAGACAGATAAGCAGAGTTAGACAGAAATAAGCAAGAGTTTTGACAAAAGACACACAGATACAGGCAGACAGACAGACAGATACAGACAGATAGCAGACAGACAGATAAAAGACAGGCAGACAGATAGACATTAAAAAAAGGGAGGGTTCCCCAGCACTGCTGACATTTATAAATGTCACTGGGCTGTAAAGTTTTCTGCCCCTTTTCAACACCCCTTCTTAAAAAGGGGTTTCATATACTCCAGGCACATAGGCAGACAGAAAGACAGATAAGCAGAGCTAGACAGACACAGACAGAGAGACAGACAGATACAGACAAACAGATTCAGACAGACAGATACAGACAAACAGATTCAGACAGACAGATACAGACAAACAGATTCAGACAGATACAGAAAAGATAGACAGACAGACAGACAGATAGATAGACAGACAGACAGACAAACAGATAGACAGACAGACAGATAGATAGATACAGATTGAAAGAGAAGGGTTCCCCCTGCACACATTCTTCAAATGTCACTGCCTTATCAGTAGTTATCTGGCAATTTTTTTAACCCTTCCCCAAGGAGTTTCATATATACTCCTGGATGTCTAAAACATTGCTGGGACCTATAAATACTTCGTATATATTTATAGACAATAGTAAATGACCAAGGTAGGCGAAAATTTACCTGTTGGTGTGATTGTGACTATTTGAGTACTATTTCAGTACATAATATTAGTGTTAAAAAAAAGATTAGCTATGAAATCACAGGAACTATTGTAAATTTTAATTATCAGAACAAAAAAAATTTATAAATTAAAATAAAAAAATAGAAAAAAATATCCCCAATACTTCTGCAAGTGGCAGGATTTGATGTTGCCCCCCGGTGAGCATCCAGCACCAAATTGGGGGGCTTATATCTCTAAAAATACTGGCCCAAAATTTTTTTTTTTTTCCCATCCTGTTTATAAAAATGCGCTCTTCTTTTTAAATTTTTTTTTTTTTTTTTTTTAAAATTTTCCCAAAAAAGCGGGGAATTTTATCTACGTGTGGACATTTTTTGGGTTAAGGCTCTCATACTCTCTTTCACCATTGCCCCTTTCCCTTCTTTTTTTTCCACTAGAAGAATTTTTTTTTTTAGAAAGCTTTTGATCTTTGGGTATGAGATAAAAACTGAATTTTATACACTCTTGTAATGAGTTTGTTGGGGCTGATTTACTGCGCCCCGCATTTCAAAAAAAACATAATAACACAATTATCAACAAATCACAGAATTTTTGGGGGTTTTTTAAACCATGAAAAAAGGAATTGACCCCCTGCAAAATCGGGGGTGACTGACACACTGGCCTGGAGTTTTAAACAAACCCTTTCCATTCTGTGGTTTTTTTTTTTGGGTTAGTGTATGATAAGTTGGTTTCCTCACCAGTCCATAATGAAGTCATCAGAGAGGAAATGTGTTGAAGCGTTAGAACCTGGTTCAAAAAATGTACAAGCAATCCTGTTTTTTCTGTAGGTTATTTGTTCATAAAATGTTCAATGATAACCAATCTTTCAATTAGCATTATTCCACTCAGTTATTTTATTTTTTGTTTTATACATTATGATATGACTTTTTTTATGAAAGAACCTTTCTTTGTTTTGGCAAGACATCTCATTAATATGGCGCTTGCTTTAAAGTGTTTCCCAAAAGGGGCTTTTCAGTTATATTCATCTTTTTTATTTTCAGCGCTTGCCTTTCTCTTAGACTCACGAAATCATAATGACACGATTGAAACAAACCATACCACGGGTGGGGTTAGAACCCCCCCATCGGTCTGGAGTTTTAGACCCCTGATGTTTTTATTTTTAACTTTTTTCCCCTTTTTAATTTGGGGGCCAGTGCTATTGCCCCTTTTTTGATAGTGTAAATTTGTTTTAAAGCTTTTTTTTGCACAAGCAGGTAAAAAAAAAAAAGGGGGGAGTTTGCTTAAGGCGATATTTGCCCCTTTCAACAGCAGTCTGAAATTCCAACCCGCTGTATTAGCAAGGTATGATTTCTGAAGTTTGGCAAGATGGTTTTCCTTTCTACATTTTTTCAAAAAAGTTCCCAGCAATAAGATTTACTCAATGAATGCATTAGAGACCTAGGTTTTGAATGGCTCTTCATTCATCAAATCTTTTCCATGAAGGATTTTTATTTCTTATTTTTTAACCCTTTGGGGGGCCCCAAAGGGGCTCTCTGAAACTCGTTCTCAGGGTCCCAATTTAAAAAAAAAAAATTTGGAATGATAGAGAATCTTTTTTTCCATCATAACCCCACAAAAATTATGAAATTTGGGGCAAAACTAATGGAATTATGCTTTCGCGGGTTAGGGACCATGACATTTTTTGCACGGGTTTCGCCCAGGCCCATTTTTGGACATTTCCCCAAGTTTCAGTCTACTAAAATTATAGCTATTTCGCTTTGAACTCCATTTCTTCTATCGATTGAGTACAAGAAACTGCCTTTTACCATTTTCAACTACCCAAAATAGTGGTCAGAAAAAGGGAATTTGGCCAATTTCACACAAATTTCAAAATTTTTCCCAAATTTTAAAATAGGGTCCATAATAAAAAAAAGGGAGACATTCCTGGCACTAAAATAACATTTATCTCTGTTCATTAGTCACGTCTCCAGGCCCCCCCTTTCATTTTTTGCTTTCCATTTGAATTTTTATTCTCACAAAAAATAGAAGATTTACTGGGGTTTTTATACAACTGCATCATTGTAAAAAAGGGATAAATAATATCCCCCGCACTTGTGCAAGAATATTTTACTTCCAGTTGATGTGTATTGGACGATGGTGTGATTTGTTTACCCCTTAACATAAAACCCAAAAATTTTTGGGGACTTTGCGCTCAGTTTCAAGGTACTTGTTATCGTGGGGAAAACCGTCAAAATTATCTCTATTTCTGAATATATCATCTATTCTATAAAATGAGACTAGAAAAAAAAAAATACAAGCATAAATACCATACGAAAAAAAACTGCAAAAATTGCTGTTTTAAACCCAAAAACACGGTCAGTTTTTTTTTTTATTATGTTTTTTGGTGCAGGAATTTTTATACTGCGCACACTGACCGCACAGACCCATTCTTTTCATCTAGGCCTAACCCCCCTGTTTCTGCTTTTATTTGAGGGCGCTAGAATTTAAGTACTAGTAAGGATAACCACAGTGCGTAAAACGATTTCCACCATAACCCCGAAAGGGTTAAAGGGGAATGTAAAATAATTTCCCCCTTCTGTCGCATTGTGGTCTTCATGATTGGAAGATCAGTTTTTTCCCCCTTGCTTTGTAACCTGTCTTGTCTTTTCGTTCATTTTTTTTGAATTACTTTTAGAAAACATTTTTATCTGAGTTTTCAAAAACAGAAGAAAGATGAATGAATTTCTTTTGCTGAGAAACTCATACAAAATATTTTGGCATTCATCTTGACAAAAAGAAATTTTAATTAAGTCCATCATAAAAGTTCAGTCAGTTGATTCCAAGCTGTTTCCAGTGACAGCCATCATGTCTTGTTATAAAAAAAACAAAAACAAGTTTTATTCTAGATTTCCAAAAAATTTTAAAAAGGGTTTTAAAAAAATTTCTGACTGTGAACTGTTGAAAACACTAAAAGACCCCCCCAGAACTGCCTGATCATCTGTTGGCAAAACATCAACAGAGTTTGAAGCATTGTTTTAATATGTGCTGCTCAGCCTGCACCTTTTTTTTTTGGGTTCCCCCCAAGTTTTGTAAAACACATTTTTTACTTTTATTTTTTCCCTTTTTTCACTGTCGGTGACGTATAAATACGGCTTACAACCCAGTGTCAGTGACAAAATTACGCCAAAATTCCGGGGGGGAGAAAGCTGGAACCCCTGGAAAAATGGGTCTGTGTGGTCAGTGTGGGGCAGTAAATCTGCACCCAGTGATAGTGAAAAAAAAAACCCGAGCATTTTTTTTTGGTTTAAAAAAGCTGATTTTGAGGTGTATTTTTGTATGGTGTTTATGGTTGTATTCTCCTTTTCTTGATCTCATTTGATAGAATGGAAGATATATTACAGAAATAGAGATGATTTTGTTTGGGTTTTCCCCTGATAAAAAAATACCTTGAAATTGAGCTCAAATTAGCAGAAATGTTAAATTTTTTTCCGATGTTCAAGGGTAAAAAAATGATGTCACGTCCAATACGTGTCCAACTGGCCAGTCTAATACGCAGTAAAGAATGGGTTGACATTATTTTTTTCAGTTATTACAATAATGCAGTAGTCTGCATAAAAAGGAAATCTTCTATTTATTGTGTGAAAAAAAAAATTAAAATGGAAAGCAAGAATAATATAAGGGGGGGCCGGGGGGAAAAGTGACTAATGAACAGAAAATGTTTTTTTTGTGCCAGGAATGTCTGCGTTTTTTTATTTTTTGGCCCTATTTTGAAATTTTTTTGAAATTGACCAAATTGCCAATTTCTGACCACTTTTTGGGTAGTTAAAATTTGGGAAAAGGGGGGTTTCTTTTGCTCAATCAATAGAACAAAATTAAAAATAGGGCTGAAAGTGGGCAAAAAAGCCGATGCGTATATATGACCAAGACCCTTTTAATTTGCGGGGTGTAATTCTGTAAATTTTTCCCCCAAATTTCGTCTTTTGGGGGCCCTTACCATCGGGGGGGAAAATTCTTATCGATAATTTAATAAGAATTTTTTTTTTTTTTTTTTAAAATTTTTCCCCCGAGAGACGTTTGTGACAGGGGTCTCGACAGTGAAAGGGTTAAGCCACCAAAATTTGTGTTGGTACTATGTGATGAAATGCCTATTATTTTATCAGTGATGTCAAAAGAGCAGTGTCTAAAATGCATATAAAAATCATTTTTTTACAGGGAAGACTTGAGGATTTTAATATTTCTGTTCAATACCTTTTTTTTGGAAAAATTTAAAAAACTGACGAAAAGAAAAACCTTTAGATCTGTGTGATTATAAGCATCTGTTGCCAAACAATATGTTTTGTTCAGATTTTCCATTATCTCATTTTTTGCATGTTTTGATAAGATATTGACAGCAGTAGCACTGCATTTTTTTCACAGTTGAACTGTTATGGAATTCCTTTAAAATAGATGAAGTACAATCCTTAGACTGGATCAAAACTATGATGTTTTAACTGTGTCATAAACCAACATAGCCTCATGTGCAACTGTTTTTTTTTTACAGCTAGCCCCTTTGCAGCTAGCTCTGTTTTTGCAGTTAGTTTCGGCCCCCTAGCTCCCCCTTTGCAGCTAGCTTTTTCTTTACACCTAGCTCTCTTTTTTTTCAGCTAAAATCCCTTTTACAGTTAGTTTTGTGCAGCTAGCCCCTTTTTGTACAGCTAGCTAACTTTCTTTTACAGCTAGCAAACTTTCTTGTAAAACTAGCTCACTTTTTTGTACAGCTAGCTCACTTTCTTGTACAGCTAGTTCATTTTTTTTGTACACCCCCTTCACTTTCTTGTACATCTAGGTCTTTTTGTGCAGCTTGCTGACTTTTTTTACATCTACCCCCCTTTTTTTGTTTTAGCTAGCTCTCTTGTATAGCTAGCTCCCTTTACCTAGTTTGTTGGGCCCCCGCGGCCTTCCTTTCTTGTACAGCTAGTTTTTCTTGTGAAAAAAGCTCTTTTTACAACTGTTTTTCTTGTGTTTCTCATACACCAGCAAATGCCCCTTTCTTGTACAAATAGCTTTTTTTGAACAACTTTTGTGCAGCAAGCTGTTTTTTCTTGTACACAGATGTTTTTCAGCACCCCCCTGTCTTGTACAGCTAGTTCTCTTTTGTTTGTTGTTCTATTCAGCTAGTTTTATTTTTTTTGCACAGCTAGCTGCCCCTTTCTTGCACAACTGTGCAGCTAACTTTTTTGTGCTGCAGCTCCTTTTTTTTTTTGCACAGCTAGTTCTCTTGTGCAACTAGTTCTTTCGGCAGCTGGCTCGTGTGCAACTAGCTCTCTTGTGCAGCTAGTTCTCTTGTCAACTAACTCTTTGTGCAACTAGCTCTTTTTGAACTAGCTCTCTTGTAAAACTAGCTCTCTTGTGCAAACTAGCTCTTTTTTGGCAGCTAGCTGTCTTGTGTAACTAGCTTTTTTTTTTGTACAACTAGTTTTTTTTTTTTTTTTTTTTAAGTTCTACCAGTAATTTCCAACTCTTTGCAGATACAGCAGGCTTATGTTTTTTGTGTTGATATTATCAACTACATACTGTACAAAAAACCCCAAAAAGGGGAGCTAAAATTTTTGGAAAATTTTTTTTGGTCTGATTGGGGACTGTTATTAACAAAGTTACACAGAAGCACAAAAAAAAAGAGCCAGATATTCGGAAAAAAATCAGTACATTTGGCACCCAAAAAACTGAAATTGGGGGGGACACCAGGACAGAGCTCTGAACAAATCACAAAACCCCGGGACTGTTCCAGAAAAACCCGGGGATGAGTGGGATCCCTAAGTAGGGGCCCAAAAAAACTTACTGCAGTCCCTTTTTATATTCTTTTTTTTATAACTTGCAGCAATACATAAGTAATATTATGGAAAATTTATCTTTCCTTTACATTACAACTATATGATGGTGATGTAGTTATATGTTCTCAACTCATTATAAGAGCAAGTTAAAAAAAAATGGCACATAATCTGCCTACCAGGGGGAAAAAAAGGGGGATTAGGTCAGGTGTATCTAAGATTTGGGGAAGTTAAGGAAGGAAAAACAATAATGGTGAGGGTTCACTTATGGCAAGGAAAGGGAAAAATATAAACGATAAATTAAAGAATTATATGGCTTCAAATAACGGTTGGGTAAAAATAAAGGGTTTTATACTGTTCATGCCCCGGGGAAAGAGGGGTGCTGAGGAGAGAGAGAGAGAGAGATTGAAGGAGATGTTAAGTGAGTTTAGGTAGTTTTGAATCCGGGGAACACCCCATGAAAAAACGCTGTATGACGAATTCCCCAGGTTTAGTGCATAAATTGTTTTTTTTTTATGCTGTGAATATGCCTTTCAGGCCCATGACAACTGCATTGTCAGACCCCCAATAAACCCCTTAATTTGCATAAGAATTTTAATAAGTTTTTTGGGGTTGTTCTGATGGTACAGTGGACCCCACCCCCAACGAGCCTTTCCCAAAAACCTGCTCAAGTGCCATTCCCCAACGAATTTATTTTTAAGAAATAATGTAAAGTGGGGTTGTCTATTTCAGACCCCCAAAAAAACACCCCAAGCACTTAAAAATAATATTTTTCATAATTGTACCTTTTTGGGGGGCTCGTTGGGGGGGGTCCACTGTATATGGCAGTTGTATACCACTTACAGTGGTACCCCGAGTTTCGGCCTCCTCCCAACTCCCCAAAAATTATGTAAGTGTATTATTGTAAGTGCTTTTGTAAGTGTATTTTTGGGGGGGTGAAATGGACTAATCTATTTTTTTAATTTTTTTTTTAAAATTTGGGGGCCAATTCCCCCCCCAAAGGGAGGGTGGCCTGAAAAAGAATAACTTTCATTATTCACTCCATCACTGTTTGCCAGAGGGGTGCTTTAAAAACAAAATTTTAAAACTGCAACATTAACACCCCCCCCCTTTAAAGTGCAGACACTGTACTTCCCCCCTCCAGGACTCAAGTCCGGGGCCGCCGGTTTCCCTGAATCCCTTCCCCAAATGTTCTTTGCTCACACTCCAGCAACACGTCAAGTATTAAAAAAACCTTTGTCTCCATTCACTCCCCTCAAATCGTCACACGTGGTTTTTGGAAGTCCAAGCCCCTCGCACAAAACCTCCTTTTCCCCTCCCTCCAACCTTTCCCCGGCCGACCCCACCCCGCCTTTCCCCCCCCTACAGATTTATACACCCCGGGGATTCTGTCTCGTTTTCCCTTCTCTCACATTCCAAACCACCTCAACAACCCCTTCTCAGCTCTCTCTGGATAATAGTTTTGGTAATCCCGCACCTCCTCCAATTTTTAAACTCTGAATTCTCTGCTTAAAAATTCAAACAAATTGGGCCTCAGACATGACATTTCCACCCCCCCTTCCCCCCTCATTGCAACATTCTTACCCATGCTCCACCCTATAAGAGTGTTGGTATAACTATATCTCATACATTCCCCCCTTTTTTCCATGGACAAAAGGGTTTTTGTCTCCACAGACTCCGAAGTGCTCCCCCCCACCCTTTTTCCCCCCTCAATTCTTGATTCACCTCATCTAATTTACATTATTCCTTTGGGGAAAAATTCGTTTTTGGAAGGCACTTTTAAAAGCATTCTGGATCGGGGAAATTTGGCTGAAACTCGGGGGGTTTCCCTGTATATGGAATTCTGATAGCGAAGGGCATCTCATAATAGCAAATTTGTATTAATTGGACTTGCATAAAGTGTGGGAAACCTACATAATAATAATTAGATGAAAAACTTTTTTAGTAAGGACTTATAGAATTTTTAAATTTTACACTGCAATAAAAAGGAACCTGTTCTCCAATTATAGCATGCATGTTCCTTCAAATTGTTCTTCCTAAGACCCCTTCTAACAATGAAACAGAATGGGGGGTTTTTTTACTTGTCATAACACTGACTGGTAATACTATTGTCCCAAAATTTTTTTCAAAACCTTAAAAAATGCCAGTGACAAATTTCGCCACTGGCAGTTGGAAAAGATTTCGGCTAATCGAGGAATGACCCTTACTGACACTTAAAAAATCTCACCCCCCTCCCTCTCCCCCACCTTCTCCCTCTCTCTTTGGGGCCCCCGCCCCCCCCCCCTTTTTGGGGTACCTCCCATATAGGGGCAGTTTTTATTAATTTGGGCTTCTTTATCATGTCTGTCTGTCTGCCTGATTGAATGACTGAATGACTTGACTGAATGACTTACCCCTTGACTGAATAACTTACTGACTTGACGGGGAAAACTTACTGACTTGGCTGAATGACTTACTGATTTGGGTGAATGACTTACTGACTTGGCTGAATGACTTACTGACTTGACTGAATAAACTTTGGCTGAATGACACACTGACTTGACTGAATGACACACTGACTTGACTGAATGAACTGACTTGACTGAATGACACACTGACTTGACTGAATGACTTACGGTTTCTGAATGACTTACTGACTTTGCTGAATGACTTACTGATTTTCTGAATGACTTACTGACTTGACTTGACGGGGCCAGCTTGACTAAATGACACATGACTTAAAATGAATAATTTAAATGACTTAATTTGGGGCCCTTCTTGACTGAATAACTTACTGACTTGACTGAATGACTTACTTGACTGAATAACTTCTGATTTGGGGCTGAATGACTTACTTGACTGAATAACACTGACTTGACTGAATGACTTACTGACTTACTGAAAAAAGAGTGTTTTTTTGTACATAACTTTCTGTAATGGTGGCCATCACCTTTTTTTTTTTGGTGTTGTGACAAGTGTCAGATAACTGATGACAGCCAGTGACATTTGATAAATTGCACTGCTTCAGGGAACCCCCCCCTTTGTGATGTTTTTTTATGAAATACATTGACATTTTAAAGTGGCCCAAAAACGATTTTATTTATTAATTATTATTATTATTATTTTTATTATTATTATTACCATCAACATACCTTGTTCACTGGGGTATAATAATTACTTAATTAATGCCAGAGACACCGAGAATGTAAACACACACACGAAAAATCAGCTAACCCCTTTACTGTGAATTTTTTGTACTTCCATTTTCCTCTTCCAAGTGCTTTTTTTTTTTTTTTAATTCATCCCCCCCGTAACTCTGAGTTGTTGATAAACGAGAAGAGAATGGCTTAAGTGAGCAGAGGCTGTATATATACAGCCCTCTCCTCCTTAACAACAGATTCCCCTTCTTAAGACCACGTCATTATACAATTGGCGCTAAGTGAGGAGCATACTATAATGGTAGTGAGTTTTTTCAAACATCTTTGACATTGTTGTAATGTCACTTTTGCACCATTTAAAAAAATTTCTGGTATTTTTTAAATGTTTATACAGTAGTGTACTGTATATTGAAAAAAAACAGAATAGAGGAAATCAGCTCTAATATACATTATTTAGGTATGAATACTGGTCAAAAGAGCCGTCGTAAATCCCCGGCGGCCCCGGAAATGAGTGCACGCTAAGTGAATAGGGGGGTGATATACAATGGTACCTCGGTTTTTGGGGAAAGCTCCTTACTCAAACAATTATGTAAAAGTATTATTGTAAGTGCTTTTTTTAAATGTATTTTGGGGGGGTGAAACAGACCCAATCTAATTTTCATTTGTCCTTTGGGAACAAATTCGTTTTTAACGGCACCTTTTTAGCATTCTGGAATGAATTATCAATGAAAAAAACCAGGTACCACTGTATATATACAATGGAGCCTCGGGTTTTTTTTTGCCCTGGTTTTTTTTTGAATTTGGTTTTCAAAAACCGTCAAAAAAATTTTTCCAGTTTTCGTTCATCACCTCGATTTTCGGGGCCCCCATGCCCCCAAAGTGTCCACCTGCCCGCGCCCACACAAAGCATCCCATGCACGGATTCTGAGTCAGTCTAGCTTTTTTTCCCGCCAGTGAAAATTACCCTGGGGTTCATCGAAACATTTCATAATAATCCTTTTTTTTTTGCTTGTTTATTAAAATGCGACTGCTAAATAAGCCACCAGGGGGGGCCAAAAAAAGGGTGAAAGCCCTTTGATAAAGAAGGTGAGAAACATGATAGAATTAAGAAAGAACTCGTAGAAAAAATACGAAAGTGGCGTACATGTGGTCGATCTCGCCAAGATGTAGGGGGAAATCCTCATCAACGATCAGTTCCATCCTGGCGAAAAAAAAAGAAATCAAGGTCTGATGTTGGGAAAGGGGAAAAAAGTCCCAAAACAGAGATCGAAAAAAAATCGAAGATGTTGAGAAGTTGTTGTTGGTGTGGTCAAAAAAAAACAGTTAGCAGGAGATAGTATTGTGGAGGCAATAATTTGCAAAAGGCAAGGCAGTTGCATGGGGGATCTCATAAAGGGCCTGGAACGAGTGCTTTGTTATGAAAAACCCGCAGAGGCTGGTTCGACAAATTAAAAGCGATCTGGCATAAAAGTGTGTTAAAAGGATGGGGGGGGGGCAAGTTCGAACAAACGTTTCCCCAAAAATTCATTGATGAATTCAAGGGAAAGAGGCTGCAGGATTCCTCCCCAACAAGTCTTCAGTTGTGACAAAACAGGCCTCTTTTTTTGGGAAAAAATGCCAAAGAGGACCCCATAGAAAAAGGGAAAAAAAAGGCACTGGGGAACACAAGCCTATGAAGGATAGGCTAACTCTTTTGTTGTGTGGTAACACTAGTGGGGATTTCAAAGTGAAGCTTTTACTGGTGTATCATTTGAAAATCCCCAAGTGTTAAAAAAAACAATGTCATCAAGAGTAAATTGTGTGTGATGTGGAAGGCTAACAATAAGGCGGGGTCACAAAAAAATTTTCATTGGGGGGTCAATGAAGTTTTGGGCCCCCGAGTAAAAAAATACCCCTGGAAAATAAATTGCCACTCAAGTGCCTCCTGGTAATGGACAATGCCCCCATTTCCATCCTCCAGACTTGGAAGATCAATTGTTGGAGGATTTTAGTTTCATCACAGTTCTTGCCCCCTAATACCACTTCCCCATCCAGCCCATGGACCAGCAGGGTCATTTCAAACTTCAAAAACTCTGACCAAAGCAATGTTTAAAAGGTGCTTTGAAATGACCTCGGACCTGAATTGACCCGAGAGTTCTGGAGGAATTACTTCAATATCCTCAATTGCATAAGCCTTATAGATAAGGCGGCGGGAAAAGTGACTTTCAGGACGATGAACTCTACTTGGAGAAAATTGTTTCTAGAATGTGTCCAAGAAAAGGTTTTTGGGAAAGGGAGGCGCCCTGAAAACCCCCATGCCTGTTGTGGAATCTATTGTGGCTTTGGGGGGAAGTCCATGGGGTTGGAGTGAGTGGCCAGGATGTGGAAGAGTTGGTGGATGACCAAGGGTAAAAGCTAACCACTGAAGAGCTGCAACACCCTCAACTGGAACAGCAACAAACCGCAGCTGGGAAATTGTTAGGAGGAGGAAGAGAGAGGGAGAATGTGCCTTCTTCAGCAATTAGGACCCAAAGTGGAGTGAAAAAGTTTTTAAAAATATCACCCCTAACAAAGCTGTTCAAGCCATATCTGCAACATGTTCAATGACAATGCCATGTCCCATTTTAGGCAAATCTTAAAGAGACCCCCAGAAACAGATGCGTAAGAAAGGTCATGATTGTCAAAAATATTTCTCACCTTGGCTGGAGGCCTCCTAGATTTTAAGACCCTAGGCTGCAGCCTGCCAAGATTATAGGTAAACTGGCACTGACCAGTTGTGTATAATACTGACACCATGCATGTTTAAGTACTTCCCTATGATTATAATAAATTTAACAATAATGATATTACAGGTATTACATTCAGGGACCACTAAACCTGTAGAGGTCATACAGCACCTGGGCAATGGGAGGCAATCAGTATTAAAACTACTACTGTACTTTACTACTACAGTGTATATTATATTATACTTACTGTACTATTACTCACTGTTCTACTGTATTGTACTATGTTGTACTACAATACTGTACCAATTACAATATTACCACCCCAATGCTAATATAAATGTGGAAAAGGGCGCAGCATCCACAAATTTAGCTGTATACTGGTGGGGGTGTTCCTTGAGGAATAACTTGAAAGTATGTAAGTATTAATGTTACATTAATGAGGGTGGGCTAAACACAAGGGATCATATAGAACCTATAGAGTGGGAGGTAATAAGGTTTGATCCAAAGAAGCATCAAGGCAATTCTTCTTAAGAGGTTAAAAGTGAGAAATAATAAAGGTGTGTTCAAAGAGCTTATCACTCTCACTGACTGTATTAACCCTTTCAGTGTCCAGACCCAAAAAAAATATTGCTCTCAAGTGTCAAAGTCTAAAAAAAAAAAACTTCTGAAATGGTAGAGTCTTTTTCTGAAGGTAATATACCAAAAGTAAAAATTTGATTGAAAATTTACAGAATTACACAAGCACAAAGTTGGCAGTCTGGATGCAGTTTATGCATTGGCAATTTTGCCCAATTTGAGCCCTTTTTTTAAAATAATTCCGTTGTTCCAGTTGGCCAAATTCTTACCTATTTTCCTAGAATGCCTTCCGTTCTGTTGACTGAGTACAAAAAGCTACCCAATCAACTCGTCATACCTCGGTTAACGATGGCGTCGGATAATGATAAATTCGGTTAGCGATACATTTTTTCGTCAAAATATTGACTCCGTTTCAGTCGATTCGGTTTACGATTTGGCCCCCGGGCGCGCCCCCGTGGCACCCAGCTGTGCGGGCACTCCAGGGACCGTCAGTGTGCTATTGTTTACAAGCGAAGCGACCACCACCCACTCCCACCCACGCATTCATACCAGTATATTGTCATTATTCCACTGTTTTTAGTGCTTGCAACTACTAAATAAGTCTGGGTCCAAAAAGCTCCTGGTGCCAAGCCTGTGGTAAAGAGGCTCAGAAATACAGTGAACTGAAAAAGGAGATAATAGAAAAATATGAAAGTGAGTGCGATCACTGAGCTGGCCAGGCTGTATGGTAAACCTATTCTACCATCGCTACCATTGTGGCCAAGGGAAATACACGTAAAATCAAAGAAGCTGTTGTTGCGAAAGGTGCATATGTGATCACAAAACAGGGTCGCAAGTGCTGGAAAGATGTGGAAAATTTTTTTTGGGTGGATCAACAAAAACAGTTAGCAGGAGATAGGCCCGCAGGTAAATGTGAAAAAAGCAAGGCAGTTTCATTGATCTCGTTAAGAAAATGCCTGCAACGAGTGCTGAAGTGGTTTACCAAAGCCAGCAGAGGCTGGTTTCAAAAATTTAAGAATCGAAGTGGCATACATAGTGTTGTGAGGCATGGTGAGGCAGCCAGTTGTGACAAAGTAGCTGAAAAATATGTGCCTGAATTCCAGGGGTAATAGAGGCTGAAGTTCCCCCAACAAGTGTTTAATTGTGATGAAAGGGCCTGTTTTGGAAGAATATCCCAACAGGACCTTCTTACTCAGGAGGGAAAAGGCAGGCTAACTTTGATGTTTTGTGCTAATGCCGGTGGTGATTGCAAAGTGAAGCCTTTACTGGTGTATCATTCTGAAAATCCCCGAGTGTTTGGCAGATGCGGTATCACCAAGTCTAACTTGTGTGTGATGTGGAAGCTCAACAAAAGGCATGAGTCACAAAGGACATTTTCTTAGAGTGGTTCAATGGCATGTTTGGCCCCAGTGTGAAGAAATCTCCAGGAAAATAATTTGCCACTTAAGTGCCTCCTGATAATGGACAATGCTCCTTGTCATCCTCCAAACTTGGTAGAGAAAATTGTTGGAGGACTTTAAATTCATCAAAGTGAAGTTCTTGCCCCATAATACCACTCCTCTCCTCCAGCCCATGGACCAGCAGGTCAGTTGCAACTTTAAAAAACTCTACACCAAAGCAATGTTTTAAAAGTGCTTTGATGTGACCACAACATGAATATAACCCTAAGAGACTTTTGGAAGAATCATTTCCATATCCTGCATTGTGTACACCTTATAGGTAAGGCTTGGGAGGAGTGATTACCAGGACTTTGAACTCTGCCTGGAGAAAATTGTGCCAGACTGTGTCCAAAAGAGGGATTTTGAAGGTTTTGGGGATGAGCCTCAGAACCCCTGAGCCTGGAGCCTGTTGTGGAAGAAATTGTGGAACTGGGCAAGTCCATGGGGTTGGAGGTGAGTGGTGAGGATGGCAGTTGGTGGAGGAGCACAATGAAGAGCTAACCACTGAAGATCTGCAAGAGCTTCAACAGCAACAACAACAAGAGACCACGGTCAGGACAATGGTTCAGAGAAGGAGGAGGTGGAATTGAGATGGAAGAAGGTGCCTTCTTCAGTGATTAAGGAGATTTGTGGAATGTGGAGCAGGGTGCAAGGCTTTATGGATGAATATCACCCTAACCATGCTGTTGCAGGCCGTGTTGGCAACCTGTACAATGACACAGTGGTGTCTCATTTCAGGGATGTGTTAAAAGAATGCAGACACAGAGCTCCCTGGACAGATGTTTGGTTAGAGAGGGGTCCAGTGATCTCAACCTGGTCCTAGTGGCATTAACCCTTTCAGGGTTATTGACGTACTAGTACGGCTTACGCCTGAGGTTATTGATGTATGTACTAGTATGCCTAAATTCTCCCCCTCAAATCAAGCAGAAACAGGCTGTTAGGCCTAGATGTGATAGAATGGGTCTGTGCGGTCAGTGTGTGCAATATAAAAAATTCCTTCACCACAGTGCATAATGAGGAAAAAAACTCTGAAAGTATTTTTGTTTAAAACAGCGACTTTGCAGTCTATTTTCGTATGGTATTTTTATGTATTCTCGTTTTCTTGGTCTCATTTGATAGAATGGAAGATATATTACAGAAATAGAGATGATTTTGATTAGTTTGACAATGACAAGTACCTTGAAATTGAGTCAAATTAGCGAAAATGTTCGATTTTTACGATGTTCAAGAGTAAACAAATCACACCATCGTCAATACATACAACTGGCGAGTCTAATATTCATGCAAAAGTGCTCTGATATTGTTTATACCATTTTTACAATGATGCAGTTGTATACATAACAGTAAATCTTCTATTTTTTTGTGAGAAAAATTCAAAATTATAAGCAAAAGTAATGTAAGAGGGGCCTGGAAACGTGACTAATGAACAGAGAAGATGTTATTTTAGTGCTAGGAATGTCTGCCTTGTTTATTCTGGACTCTATTTTGAAATTAGCATCGTTTGAAATTTGTGTGAAATTGGCCTAATTGCCATTTTCTGACAACTAGTTTGGGTAGTTGTAATTGGTAAATAGGCGGTTTCTTGTACTCAATCGATAGAAGAAATGGAGTTCTAGCGAAATAGCTATAATTGTATTAGACTGAAACATTGAAATTTGCCAAAAATAGGGCTCAAAGGGGCGAAATCGCCGTCGTAAATGTCATCCATGCTGATAACTTGCGAAAGCATAATTCCGTTAGTTTTCGATCAAATTTCATAATTTTTGGGCGTTATGATCGGAAAAAGATTCTCTATCATTTAATTTTTTTTTTTTTTTTTTTTTTTAATTCTTGGACCCTGAGAACGAGTTTCAGAGACCCCCTTGGACCCTGAAAGGGTTAAGGGTCGTATGCTAGTTTCCGCACGGATTACAAAAATAAATCTAAAAATATGAAAATGAGTTTTGTTGACAGAAAAATAGTTTAACCCTTTGGGGGGCCGAGGGGTCTCTCTGAAACTTTGCTCAGGGTCCACGAATTTCAAAAAAAATATATATTATTTTTCGTATGAAATTATAAAGTTAGTGGTATCCATGACATTTACGCATCGGCGATTTCGCCCACTTGAGCCCTATTTTCGGCAAATTCCAATGTTTCAGTCTACTAAAATTATAGCTATTTCGCTAGAATTCCATTTGTTCTATCCATTGACATAAGAAACTGCCAATTTACCAATTTCAACTACCCAAAATAGTGGTCAGAAAATGGCAATTTGGCCAATTTCACCAAATTTCAAACGATTCCAATTTCAAAATAGGGTCCAGAATAAACAAGGAAGACATTCCTGGCACTAAAATAACATCTTCTCTGTTCATTAGTCACATCTCCAGGCCCCTCTTACATTACTTTTGCTTTCCATTTTGAATTTTTATTCTCACAAACAATAGAAGATTTACTGTTATGTATACAACTGCATCATTGTAAAAATGGTATAAATAATATCAGCACACTTGTGCAAGAACATTAGACTCGCCAGTTGATGTGTATTGGACGCATGGTGTGATTTGTTTACTCTTGAACATCGGCCAAAATCGAACATTTTCGCTACTTTGCGCTCAGTTTCAAGGTACTTGTCATCGTGAAACCAGTCAAAATTATCTCTATTTCTGTAATATATCATCTATTTTATAAAATGAGACTAAGAAAACGAGAATACAAGCATAAATACCATACGAAAATAGACTGCAAATTCGCTGTTTTAAACCAAAAACACGGTCAGAATTTTTTTTTCCTCATTGTGCACTGTGTGGTGCAGGAATTTTTTTATACTGCGCACACTGACCGCACAGACCCATTCTATCACATCTAGGCCTAACAGCCTGTTTCTGCTTGATTTGAGGGCGCTAGAATTTAGGCATACTAGTATGTCCATAACCCCAGGGCGTAAGCCATACTAACGACCAAAACCCAAAGGGTTAAGAATCTGGCAACATTTTGGTGAAAATCCCAATGTAATACGACGTTTCTAAAGCAAATTATAGCTATTTGAAACATATTATGTTACGAGCGCAACATAAAAAAATCGTGACCTCACAGGATGAATGATTTTTTTTTTTTTTTTTTTTTTTTCTGTTTATTTTTCTTTCTAATACACTAAATTTACCACTCAAAATCATTGAAAGTGTGGGCTGTGCTTATTGCAGAGGTGGGCGGAGCCAAGTGGCTGGCAGCTAAGGACGGTAATTGTTGACCACCAGTTTGGCACTCCCAACAAATATCTTTGTACTGAGTAATGCATAGAAAAAGACCAAAATACGCGATTTTCATCAATCTTTTGACGTAAATGAGGCGTGAGCGCGTCTCCGCGATTATCTCGAAAGTAAGATTTTGGCCTATTGTTTGATCCCTCTCCATTATTAATGATTAAATTGAAATGATTTTCACAGGGAATGTAAAGCAAAGTGTGTTTGTATTTACAAAGGAAACAAATTTGGAATATCTCAAATATTTTTTTATTTTGTGGGTGGGTAAAAAGGCAGATATTTTGGGGAGTGTCAAAAGCGTTACAAATTTATTTTTTTTCGGCATGAAGATAAGCTATCTTACATTCATTGAATCCATAAATAATTTGTGTTAGACATATTCTACGAGTGGGAAGTGTCCCCAGTGCCGCAAGTGCCACCAGACCGGAATACAATGCTGCCATTTGTCATAATCAGTATTTTTTCTCTCTCTCTGTTGTTTGTTGGCCGATCTTTTTAACACTTTCTCACATCTTGTTAAGTACATGCTTCTGCAGTGTTAATGGAAGGGGATTCCCCTTCCAAACACTAGCATACTATACTCCATCCTTTCCTCTCCTCCTGTCCTCCACACATCAACAACTCTTCAATAAATGTAAGTGACATGTTATTGTACTATATTTACATGTATTTCTTTAATGTTCATTAAATTGTGTATTATTTAATGTCAAAAGTTCTAAAAATATTTTATTTTACTACTTTTGGAAGTCTGGAACGGATTAATTTTATTTCCATTATTTCTTATGGGGAAAATTGATTCAGATAACGATTGATTCGGTTACAGATACGCCCTCTCTGACGGATTAATATCGTTAACCAAGGTATGACTGTATTTCATCTACAGTGGAACCTCGGTTTTCATGATTAATCTGTTCTAAAACGTCTGACGAAAACCGAAACGTACGAAAACTGAAGAAATATTTCCCATAATAAATAATGTAAATCTAATTAAGCCGTTCCAGACATCTAAAAATATTAACAAAAAATACATTTTGTAGAGAATAACTATAGTTTTACATACAGAAAACAATGAGAAATAAATATAAATGACTAATGAAATGGATAAATGAACATTTAACATCACTTTTACTTTTATTGAAGACTTGTTGGTGTATGGAAGACGGCAAGGAGGTTAGAGGGAGGAGGAGAAGTTATTGTTTGGAAGGGGAATCCCCTTCCATAAGGACTTCAGATATCAAGGCCCTATCTGGAGTTACTTCCCTTCTTTGTCTTTTACTGGCACTAGGACCAGCTTGAGAGTCACTACCCCTGTCGCATAAAAAATCTGTCCAGAGAGGTCTGTTTCTGGCATCTCTCTAAGATTTGCCTAAAATGGACAAGGCATTGCCATTGAACATGTTGCAGACATGGCTTGCAACAGCTTTGTTAGGGTGATATTACTCAACAAAACTTTGCAACTCACTCCACTTTGCACACATGTCCTTAATCACTGAAGAAAGCACATTCTTCCCTCTCTCTTTCTCCTCCTCTGAAGCAATTTCCTCAGCTGCGATCTGTTGCTGTTCCAGTTGAAGGTCTTGCAGCTCTTCAGTGGTTAGCTCTTCCCTATGGTCGTCCACCAACTCTTCCACATCCTGGCCACTCACATCCAACCCCATGGACTTTCCTAAAGACACAATAGATTCCACAACAGGCGTAGGGTCATCAGGATCAGCCTCAAACCCTTCAAAATCCTTCTCTTGGACACATTCTGGCCACAATTTTCTCCAAGCAGAGTTCATCGACCTGAAAGTCACTTCCTGCCAAGCCTTATCTATAAAGCTTATGCAATTGAGGATACTGAAGTGATTCCTCCAGAACTCTCTTAGGGTCAATTCAGTGTCTGAGGTCACTTCAAAGCACCTTTGAAACAGTACTTTGGTGTAGAGTTTTTGAAGTTTGAAATGACCTGCTGGTCACACAATTTACTCTTGATGACATTGTTTTCTTGAACACTTGGGGATTTTCAGAGTGATACACCATAAAGGCTTCACTTTGAAATCCCCACTTGCGTTACCACAGAACAAAAGAGTTTGCCTATCCTTCATAGGCTTGTGTTCTGGCAGTGCTTTTTCCTCCTACGTGATGTAGGTCCTCTTTGGCATTTTCTTCCAAAAGAGGCCTGTTTTGTCACAATTGAAGACTTTTTGGGGAGGAATCCTTCAGCCTCTACGTAGTCCTTAAATTCATCAACAAATTCTTCAGCCCCACGTTTGTCCGAACTTGCAGCCTTGCCATGCCTTACCACACTGTGTATGCCAGTTCGCTTCTTGAATTTGTCGAATCAGCCTCTGTTGGCCTTAAATTCACTAACAGCAGCACTCGTTCCAGGCATTTTCTTTACGAGATTTGCATGCAACAGCCTTGCCTTTTTTGCAAATTATTGACTCCAAAATGCTATCTCCCGCTAACTGTTTTTTGTTGATCCACACCAACAACAACTTCTCAACATCTTCAATTGTTTGCGATCTCTGTTTCGTTAGCACATTTACCCCTTTCGCAACATCAGCTTCCTTCAAATTCAAATTCAAATTTTATTTCCTTGCAAGATTACATTGAGATTGTATAATTACAATACATAATGAGTTGCAGTGCAAGGAGAGCCAGGATGGAACTGATTGTTGATGCAGACTTCCCATACATCCTGGTGAGATTAGCCATGCGTACGTAATTTTCATACAGTGGACCCCCGCTATTCGAACGGCTCGGCATGCGAACAAATCGTCATTAGAACAAGAAAATCGATATCGTCATGTGAACAAAATATCGCGAGTCGAACGAATGCGTCCGTGACCTGTCCGCCCAGGCGCTTGGGTGCCTCACCGCGTAGGTATGGAGAGCCAGTCCCGCGTTGTTTACACTCAAGAGAACAATACCCTGCACTCTCTTCCAGACATTTCACACTTAATTATAATTTTTTGGAGTTTGTTCATTAAGTGCGACTGTGAAATAAGCTACCATGGGTCCCAAGAACGTTCCTAGTGGTACCCCTGGTATGAAGAAAGTGAGAAACACCGTAGACACGAAGAAGAAAATAATACAAAAATACGAGAGTGGTGTGCGAATGTGTGAGCTTGCCAGGATGTATGGCAAAAACAGGTCAACTATCGCTTCTATCCTGCTTAAGAAGGAACAAATTAAGGAAGCTGATGTTGCAAAAGGTGTTACTGTGCGAGCCAAAAATAGACCACAAATAATCGAAGAGATTGAGAAGTTGTTGCTGGTGTGGATCAAGATTAAAGAGTTGGCGGGTGATAGGGTGTCGGAGTCAATCATTTGTGAAAAGGCAAGGAAGTTGCATGCCGATCTTGCAAAGAAAATGCCTGCAACCAGTGTTGATTGTAATGGTAGTGAATTTAAAGCCAGCAAAGGCTGGTTTGAGAGATTTAAAAATCGTAGTGGCATACATAATGTGGTAAGGCATGGTGAGGCTGCCAGTTCAGACAAACGTGCAGCTGAAAAATTCATAAACGAGTTTCAGGACTACATAAAGACTGAAAAATTGAAACCTGAACAAGTGTTCAATTGTGACGAAACAGGCCTGTTTTGGAAGAAAATGCCCAACAGGACCTACATTACTCAGGAGGAAAAGGCACTGTCAGGACACAAGCCTATGAAAGACAGGCTAACTCTCATGATGTGTAGTAATGCTAGTGGGGATTTTAAATTGAAGCCTTTACTAGTGTATCACTCAGAAAATCCCAGTGTTCAAGAAACACAATGTCGTCAAAAATAGATTGCGTGTCTTGTGGAGATCTAGTCAGAATGCATGGGTCACAAAGCAACTTTTCAGTGACTGAATCCATGAAGTGTTTGGCCCCAGTGTGAAAAAATACCTACAGGAAAAGGGTTTGGACAAAAAGTGCCTCCTGTTACTGGACAATGCTCCTTCACATCCTCAAAACATGGAAGATCTACTGTGTGATGACTTCAGATTTATAAAGCTGAAGTTCTTGCCTCCTAACACCACTCCTCTCCTCCAGCCCATGGACCAACAGGTCATCTGTAACTTCAAAAAACTCTACACAAAAGCAGTGTTTGAAAAGTGATTTGAAATGACCTCGGACACTGAATTGACCCTTAGAGACTTCTGGAAGTATCACTTCAATATCTACAGGTGCATAGGCCTTATAGGTAAGGTTTGGGAGGGAGTGACTTCCAGGACGTTGAACTCTGCTTGGAGACCATTGTGGCCAGGTTGTGTCCAACAGAGGGATTTTGAAGGGTTTGAGGCTAACCCTGACCCTGCTGACAATGTGCCTGTTGTGGACTCTATTGTGGAATTGGGCAAGTCCCTGGGGTTGGAGGTGAGTGGCGAGGATGTGGAAGAGTTAGTGCAGGGCCACAGGGTAGAGCTAACAACAGAAGAGCTGCAACAGCTGGAAATGGAAGAGCATAAGACCAGATTTGAGGCTATTGATTCACGGGAGAAGGAGGAGGAAGAGGGACCGAAGAAGGTGCCTTCTTCAGAAATTAAGGAGATGTGTACAATGTGGAATAGGTTGCAAAGTTTTGTTGAAAAATACCACCTGAGCAAGCTCAAACAAGCCATAACAGCAGCATGTTCAGTGACCAAACAATGTCCTACTTCAGGAACATGTTAAAGAGGCGCCAGAAACAGAGGACTGTGGACAGTTATCTTGTTAAAGTGTCCAGTGACTCTCAAGCTGGTCCTAGTGGGATTAAAAGACAAAGAAAAGAAGTAACCCCAGATAGGGCTTTGATACCTGAAGTCCTTTTGGAGGGGGATTCCCCTTCCAAACAATAACCCCTCCATCCCTCACTCCTCCTCCCTATCTTCCATATGCCATCAACAATCTTAAATAAAGGTAAGTAAAAATACATGCATTTATTTACTAATACTTTTAATAGTATAGTATGTAATTCTTTTGCGTATGTAGAAGCTTAATTTTATTAAAATATATTATTTTTTAATATTTTTAGGTTTCTGGAACGGATTAATTGTATTTCCATTATTTCTTATGGGAAAAATTAAATCGCCATTCGAACATTTTGCGTTGAGAACTAGCTCCTGGAATGGATTAAGTTCGAATAGCAAGGGTCCACTGTACTTTGCTACGAGTTCTTTTTTGAATTCTATCGTGTTTCTTACCTTGTTTATCAAAGGGCTGGCACTCAGAACATTCTTTGGCCCCATGGTGGCTTATTTAGCAGTCACACTCAATTAACAAGCACAAAAAACAATGGATTATTACGAAATGTTTCGGATGAACACACGGGGTGATGCTCACTCAACCAGAAACAAAGACAGACTGAGTCACAACACGTGGGATGCTTTGTGTGGGCGCTTGAGTGGCCAAGTGATGTGGGCGGGCAGGCAGACGCATTTGGTACCTACCATTTTCAACTACGAAAACCGAGGTGATGTACGAAAACTGGGAGAAAATTTTGACGGAAAAAGTCATCGAAAGCTGAATCCTTTGAAGACTGGGGCATACGAAAACCGAGGTTCCACTGTACTCTAAAGTGCACAGAAATCGGTAATTTAGCCAATTTTACATAAAATAAAAAATACCAATTTAACCCTTTCAGGGCCCAAGGGCCCTCTCCGAAACTCGTTTTCAGGGTCCAAGAATTAAAAAAAAAAAAAAAATCTTATGAAATGATAGAGAATCTTTTTCCGATCATAACGCCACAAAAATTATGAAATTTGATCGAAAACTAACGGAATTATGCTTTCGTGAAATTATCTGTATCGATGACATTTACGCATCGGCGATTTCGCCCACTTTGAGCCCTATTTTCGGCAAATTCCAATGTTTCAGTCTACTAAAATTATAGCTATTTCGCTAGAATTCCATTTGTTCTATCCATTGAGCATAAGAAATTGCCAATTTACCAATTTCAACTACTCAAAATAGTGGTCAGAAAATGGCAATTTGGCCAATTTCACACAAATTTCAAACGATTCTAATTTCAAAATAGGGTCCAGAATAAACAAGGAAGACATTCCTGGCACTAAAATAACATCTTCTCTGTTCATTAGTCACGTCTCCAGGCCCCTCTTACATTACTTTTGCTTTCCATTTTGAATTTTTATTCTCACAAACAATAGAAGATTTACTGTTATGTATATAACTGCATCATTGTAAAAATGGTATAAATAATATCAGCGCACTTGTGCAAGAACATTAGACTCGCCAGTTGATGTATATTGGACGCATGGTGTGATTTGTTTACTCTTGAACATCGGCCAAAATTGAACATTTTCGCTACTTTGCGCTCAGTTTCAAGGTACTTGTCATCGTGAAACCAGTCAAAATTATCTCTATTTCTGTAATATATCATCTATTCTATAAAATGAGACTAAGAAAACGAGAATACAAGCATAAATACCATACGAAAATAGACTGCAAAGTCGCTGTTTTAAACCAAAAACACAGTCAGAATTTTTTTTTCCTCATTGTGCACTGTGTGGTGCAGGAATTTTTTTATACTGCGCACACTGACCGCACAGACCCATTCTATCACATCTAGGCCTAACAGCCTGTTTCTGCTTGATTTGAGGGCGCTAGAATTTAGGCGTACTAGTACGTCCATAACCCCAGGGCGTAAGCCATACTAGTACGACCAAAACCCTGAAAGGGTTAAAAACATAGTCCATAATAAATAATGTAGACATTCCTGTCACTAAAACATTTCCTGTTCATTAGTCACATCCCAGGCCTCTCCTATTTTTCACTTCGATAATAAAATATAACCAGGAAAGATTGATCATGGTTTACAGTTTCCCAATAATTGAATCAGACCTATTAAAACCCCATAAAACAGACTGGAGGTTGCAGGGAGGTTTTACTCATTCTCTGGAATACTGGCAGTAGTCAAATATTTCTGCTACTTTGAACTCAATTTCAAGTTACTTCTATTCATGAAACCAATCAAAATTATCTCATTCAGTAGTTTGTCTTCTATTCTATTAATTGATACCAAGAAAAAGCTAATAAAGCCATAAAAACCAGACCAGAAAACACCTCAAAAGTTGCTACAGTAGACCCTCATTTAGCACGGTAGTTACGGTCTTGAAAACATCGTGTTAGGTAAAATCGTGTTAGATAATTAAAAGAACTTATGGGAAAAATAGGGTTACAGTCCTGAGAGTCCCCAAAAAGCCAAGCAAGTTTTTTTAGACCAACAGATCTTACAAATATAAAAGAGAATATGTAATTGTAGTTCATTATCGTGATGTATTATGTTGTTTTTACTGCTTAAGACTACAAATGTAACAGAAATAATAGTATTTACCTTAAATTGTGGGTGCTGATGTTTGTGGATGATTGTGAAGAGAGTGGAGAGTTATGCTGTGGCCCTACTGGGCTGAGGTGGATAGTAGAGATTCTGGAACTGAAGTCGATAGTTGTACTGAGTGTCTCTAACTTTAATAAAGTCATTCAGTAAGTCAGTCAAGTCATTCAGTAAGTCAGTCAAGTCATTCATTAATCAGTCAAGTCATTCATTAAGCCAGTCAAGTCATTCAGTAAGTCAGTCAAGACATTCAGTAAGTCAGTCAAGACATTCAGTAAGTCAGTCAAGACATTCAGTAAGTCAGTCAAGACATTCAGTAAGTCAGTCAAGACATTCAGTAAGTCAGTCAAGACATTCAGTAAGTCAGTCAAGACATTCAGTAAGTCAGTCAAGACATTCAAAGCATGAGGATTCTTACAGCGGTAAATAACCATGGGCTTACACTTGAAATCACCTGATGCATTACCCAAAAGGAGCAAGGTGAAGCATCCTTTGCTGTCTTGAAGCCTGGAATTTTTCTCTTGCTGACTGATATAAGTTCATGTTGGCATTTTCTTCCAGAAAACACTTGTCTCGTCAGCATTAAACACTTGTTGTGGCTCATAGCCACCCTTAGTAGGGACCCCACTGACTCAATGGTTTAACCCTACTCGCAGGCACCGCGGGCTCAAAATTTTTCCCCTCCAGCGAATCGCGAATATAAGGTTTACGTCGTGTTAGATAAAATGTGCCCAATTCTTCAATCCGTAATACCCAAAACGCGCAACATAAAGTCGTGCTAAATGAGGGTCTACTGTATTTTAAACCATACATATGGTCAGTTTTGTTTTTCTCATGCACCACGTGGGGCAGGATTTTTTATATACTGTGCACACTTACTGCACAAACCCATTCTCTCATATCTAGGCCAAAATTTAACAATCACAGCTTATATGAGTGAGCTGAGCTCATGACATAGAACTACATCAGGGATCTTGGCCTCAGTGGCTTAGTTCTTTGTGACAGACAGTGAAAGGGTTAAAGCTGTCAAGCATTACATTTGCCCTTCTCTGTTTTGTTAAAAAGCCAGGTTGCCTTGACAACTCAGCATTTTTTGATTACAGTAGTTGTCCAATTCGGCCTGGTCTACGACTAGGCTGTGGGAGCAGTGACCCTCAAAACCATTAACTCATGGTCTGCCCTCCTCAGACAGTCCCACCTTAATGCAGATTCTCTCTTATGACCTTTTAACAATAAGTGTTTTATTGCAAAGGATGTAATTTCTTCCTTTTATAGTTGTGTTCACCCTCAATGCTTCTTCCTCTGCCCTCTCTGCCTTCAGCCTTTCCCTTGTCATGTAATACTGACTGACTCATGCAGGTTATATCTATTAATGGTTCTGGGGATCACTGCATACCTTGTTACTCTCTGATCAGGCTTCCTAAATTGAACTGAAAATAACTTAAGAATCACAGGAAAGTAAAGATAAGTGTATACTAAATGTAAATACTGTTCAGTACTAGTTGTAGCCTAGTGCCTGAGCAATCAAGTTGTTGGTCTACCAAATACAGTAGAGCATATTTCATTTAGTTTTACCACATGTTTTCTTAAAATATATTGATATATGAAGGACTTGTTGTCTTTTATGCCTAAATATAACAGAGTAACTACCCAAGAGGAAGGAAGAATGTCGGAAAGAGGCATAAGCTGTCTTCATGATCAAATTCAGGCTAACAGATTAGGAGAGTCAAGCCAAGGCTCACACTCAACTGGCTAATCTTTGTGTTGCCTCTCGTATCAGGGATGACACTCCAGCGTATAGATGAGCAGTTGATGTAATTTTTACATTCCTTTTCAAGATTTACTTTTTAATTTAGTGGACTGATTATTGCTTTTGCTGGTATATTTGTCTCATCTACTTCACTACAGTTGAGCTGTGGCACTGTAAATACAGTACTGCTTATAACTTTTACTCTCCCTATAAAGTTTGTCTTTTTCTCATCAGATGCTTGTAAGTGAATAGGGTCTCTGAGTCTCAGATAGAGATGCTTTTACTCTTAGCTTTATATTCGGTCCCTGTAAATTTACTAGCTATTTAACACTTTTTATAAAAATTATATACTCATAAATTTGCTCACCTTATTTTTGAACCTAATCTATTTCTTGAAATGTTCAAATACCCCACAATTTAGTTTCATTTAACTGCTTGTTCTATGGTCAGAGGATTTTAAATAGTAAAGGCAAGACCTTAAAGTTACCTAAGAAATGAAATTTACTGCATGTTTATGCAATTTGTTTATGTTATTAAAAACTGATTAGTTTCGTATGATAGTTGAAACTCTTTTTAATAAATTTTCTGCTTTTGAGATATTGTTTAATAAGCTGTCATTTTAATGTCACTCTTTACTGTAATGTTTTATTTTCTCCACCCCTATGGATTATTCTATACTGTTATTATATTCACAAGAAAGCTCTAAAATATGATACTGTAGTTCTGCTCTTTGTTTTCCAATATTTGTTTCTTGCAGGTATTCCTTTTCTTTTAGAACCTATTATGTACTGTACTTACAATGCAAAAATCTACAAAATGTAAAATACCTTTTGATTGGTGGTACTTCATACTTTGTTGTATTAATACACCACCAAGTTAATCACAGAAACTTCATGAAACTGAAGAACAACACCCAAATATTGAATTGATATCAATCTGAAAGTCAAAGGATAATGAATCTGGGGAATGAATGTGATGTTGGTTGCACCGTGTTGCTGATGGCTCTCCCATCTGGGCCTTTCTCTACTCCCATCAGGTTCCAAGCGATATGTCAACTTAAGGACAAAACTGAGTTGGGGCTGCTGTCTCCTCCTCATTGGCCGTGTTCCCTACAGGGCAGTGTCATCGAGGCTGGAGGAGGTCACGGTGTGGGCCCACGCTGCAACTTCTGTGGAAAGGTCTTCCGATGGCCTTGCCTACTTCAGCGCCATATTCGGATACACACAGGCGAGGACCCTACAGCTGTCTATACTGCCCGTATGCTGCTGCTCAAAAGTTTGATGTAAGCATATGCTGGCCCCCGCACCCAGATAAGATACGACGTCTTAATCCATAAGTTATGCACCAAACTGTTTATGACATGGTTCCTCTGGTAGCTCTAAGACTACTATGTTGTAGTTCTCTTAGAAAAAGCCTTGACTTACCCTTCAACACCCAAACATAGTCTTCCGGCTAGCTGGCATGCAGTGTTTATACATGTACAGTATTCTGGGGGTTGGGGTTTTTTTTTCTAAAAAACAGGTTCTACTATAAATGAGACTAAAAAATGAAATTAAAAAAAAATTTTCACTGGAAAGCAACATGACCTTGGGTTTTTTTTCATCATCGTGGCTCTTGTTAATTTTTTTCTCTGGTGAGAAATGAGACAGCCATCGTATTAATACGTTGC
>WNWK01019005.1:0-38719 GCA_009830355.1 Cherax destructor | reverse complement strand
TTATTTCCTACAATATTTAAAAACATTCATTTTCAACATTCCGAGGTTTGATCCCCTAACCCCGAATGTTGAGGGATTATTACATCCTTTTTGAAGCGGAGGAGAGTATTTTTGGAAGATGGACAAGATAGTCCTTCAATATCACACTAATATCAACACTACAGCTTATTTATCTATCACAATTCATCAATATACAAATAAACAAATTAATAACATTGAAACATGAATCATGTATACTTCTGCATGAATAAAATACAACAATGTGAGGACTGGTGGTAGTGTTTTTTGTTGGGTTTATAAGGGCCACTGACCAAAGCCCAATACTGGTGGTGGGGTGGGCGGCAGCGAGCTCCATAACTATTCCAATAAAAACAATTACAGTAAACGCCATTTGGAATTATGTTGCCGTTACCGTTTTGCACGATTTAAGATTTGCGACACATTATCATCTTCCACTAAAGATGATTTACACGTTCGGCAGGAGGGAAAAGTTTTGAGCGCATGGTTATTTACTGCCAAGAATCCTCTGCTTTGAGGAAAAGGGAATTTGTTTTCCTTCTTGCAAACTAAGTTTACAGATCACGGCCGGGCTGAGTCTCGACCCCTGCAACCCAATTGGTGAGTACAGTTCCATTATCATACACAAAGCATATGTGTAAAATGGAAACCCGTCAGTCAATGGAAATACTGTCCTCTGACTTTTTGGGTTATCCTTTTTTACCATTTTAAATTGTGTCTTAATATTTTATCTGAATAAACTTAGTTTGTGGGAAAAAAAAAAATAACATTCTCACAAGCAGTCGTTACTACTGTTGTGGTTCAGCAGACACTACCCGCCTTACCCCCACGGACCCCACCATCCCAAAATTTGTATTTCATCGCATCAATTGTCCTGGCTACAAGCCAGCCAGCTGTGTTGTGGAAGAATAAAAAGGGGTTGTGTTTTGATCTCATCGAAGAAAACCGAACGAAAACAAGTAACCTTTAATGAAATTTACTTTGTACACATAAAAGATGTAAACATGTTTGTTGACGCGCAATGCTATTGATGACTGAATGACTTATGACTGACTGAATGATAGACTGAAACGACTGACTTACTGAATGCGCTGACTTACGTGACTTGATTACTGAATGACTTGATGAACTGAATGCTTGATGACTTCTGGATGTATGACATGAATGCTTATGACGAAGAAATTATGACTTATTGGATGACATGACACTGGATGACTTTGACACTGAATGCTTTCCGACACTGGATGACCTTTGACACGAATGACTTTGAACTGAATGACTTGACTGACTTATGAATGACATGACTTATTGGAAATTACGAAACAATGAATGACTTATACCTGAATGACGACTGACTTCTGGAATGACTTTCTACCTGAATGCTTGAGATACTGAATGACGTGACTTACTGAAGTGACTGACACTGACTTATATTTATGACTGACTAAAAGTGACCCCTTATTTATTTGTTGACTGACTGAATGACTGACTTACTGAATGACTTGACTGACCTACTGAATGACTTGACTTATGAATGACTTGACACACTGACTGCACTTTACTGACTACTTGACTGACTGACAACCGACTGACTGAAAAATTATGATATGAATGACTTGACTGACTAAGACTGACTGACTGACGACTTTACTTAATGTTTGACTTCTGAATGACGTGACTTACTGAATGCTTTGCTTGGAAGCGCTAAACCTGTGCAGACTACACTGAATGACTTGTGCTGAAGACACTGACACTGATGACTTTCTGACACTGAATGACTTACTGACCTACTGAATGACTTGACTGACCACTGAATGACGTGACA
Organism: Cherax destructor; assembly: GCA_009830355.1. NCBI lineage: Eukaryota > Metazoa > Arthropoda > Malacostraca > Decapoda > Parastacidae > Cherax > Cherax destructor. The sequence continues at coordinate 36,876 of WNWK01019005.1, read as the reverse complement.
CTGAATGACGACTGACACTGAATGGCTTGCTGCACGAATGCTTGATGACTTACTGATCTTTGAGATTATTGTGACACCAGATGGGCACTTCAATGGCTTGTGCTTAAAGTTAGCCTCAGTTCAACCATCGCTTCAGTTCAAGAACTTTATTCCACCTCAGCCCAGTAGGGCCACACCATCCTATCCCTCTTCACTCCCCACAAAATCATTCCCTTTGGTAAAAAACTATTATTTCTATTGCATTTTAGTCTTAAGCAAATAGATCATGACAATGAACTAAAATTACAATTCTCTTAATTTTTGAAGATATGTTGGTCTAAAAAAACTTTTGGCTTTTGGGATCTCAAACCAGTAACCCTATTTTATAAGTTCTGTTAATTATTTAAGCGAATTTCTAACCGACTTTTCAGGAACGAACTATCGTGTAAATGACGTTCTACTGTATAAATTTATAAATAAAAATATTTACACAAAGAAGAAATATTTACTTATCTTGGAGGAGATGGTTGGGGAGGCCTGGACTCTGCCCTCCAAACAACAATGGAGGGTTAAGTTTCGGTGTATTTTTCTTCGCAACTTAATTGCTACACTGTTAATGCTACCTTTATGCTGGCTGGCACAAAGCCTTTATCGCTGCTGCTTTATATCGCATAGAGAATCACTGAAGAAGGCACATTCTCCCCTCAGCCCTTTACCAAAGGGCTGGACTCTAAACTTTTTTGGCCCCATGGTGGCTTATTTCATAAATCAAAAACAACACCAAAATGAATGGATGATTGGTAAACAAGAGTATTCCTTACTAAAAGAGATGCAGATTGAGTGGATAAGCGTGAATAAGTGGATGCGGCAGGGTTGAATGTCCCATACGGCTGATCACCGGAAATAACGACCGATCACGGAAACCGAAAAACCGGCCTATCACCGGAGTTGGCTATATCAGAACGGCCGGACCGGGGTCCACTGTATATAATAATAATATAATAATAGACGGGAAGGCCGCACTAGATGGCAGTGTACCACAAAATGCTGGAATGGTTCTGGCCGTTCACTTGTACATAATGAAGTTTTGTTCATTCTAGAATATATCAGGTTTCTATGTTATTTATTTTTTATTATGTCATATTAGATGATTTGATAGATAAATAAGCCGTAGGCTGATATTACAAAATTTAAGTAGTCAACCCCGTAACATATTAACTTCCAAGGGCTTATCGGTAAACAAAATATCGTTATCTGATTCTTTTTCCCCAAAGAAATAATAGAAATAAAATTAATCCGTTAGACCCCAAAAGTATTAAAATAAAATATTTTTTAAATAAGACATAATTACACACAAGTTTATGAGAAATAAAGAAATAATAGTAAAATAACATGTCACTTACATTTATTGAAGAGTTGTTGATGTGTGGAAGACGGGAGGGGGGGAAAGGAGGGGAGTAGTTGAGGTTTGAAAGGAATCCCCTTCCATTAACACTGCAGGTGGCAAGTTCTTTTCTGGGGTTACTGGCCTTTTTCTTTGGCCACTTGGACCAGGTTAAGTCCCGGACACCCTCTAACAAAATTGTCAGGGGCTCTTGTTTTGGCGATTCTTTAAAAACCCTGAAAAACGGTCATTGCGGTTGCCAGCCGGCCTGCAACAGCTTTGGGTGATATTCATCAATAAAGCCTTGCACCCTGCTCCACATTCCACAAATCCTTAATCACTGAAGAACACCTTCTTCCCCCTCTCTTTCCCTCCTCTCCTCTGCCATTTTCCTGAGCTTTGGTCTGTTGTTTGTTCTTTTAAGCTCTTGCAGATCTTAGTGGTTATTTTCTTTGTGCTCCTCCACCAACTGTTGCACATCCCACCCTCCCTCCAACCCCTGGACTTGCCCTTTCCCCAATTTCTTTCAACAGGCTCAGGCTCAGGCTCGGGTTCTGAGGCCAGCCCCCAAAACCTTCAAAATCCCTCTCTAGGACACAGTCTGGCCCTTTTCCCAGGCAGGTTCAAAGTCCTGGTAGTCACTCCCTCCCAAGTTACCTATAAAGGTGTACACAATGGGATATGGAAATGATTTTTGAAAAGTCCTGGGTCATATGCATGTCTGTGGAACAAACCTTTTGAAACATTGCTTTGGTGTAGGTTTTTAAAGGAAATGACCTGCTGGTCAATGGGCTGGGGGAGGGAATGGTATTGGGGCAAGAACCAAGTTAAAGAAATTTTCTGGGAGGATGCAGGAGCATTGTCCATTATCACTTAAGTGGCAAATTATTTTCCTGGAATTTCTTCCACTGGGGCCAAACACGCATTGAACCAATATAAGAAAATGTCCCGGCCCATGCCTTACTGTTAGACTTCCACATCACACACAAATTAGACTTGGGAACATTAAACCTCAGGGATTTTCAGAATGATCCCAGTAAAGGCTTACTTTCAATCACCACTGGCATTAGCACAAAGCATCAGAGTTAGCCTGTCTTTAACTTATGTCCTGGGAGTGCCTTTTCCTCCTGTGTAATGAAGGTCCTGTTTGGCATTTTTTCAAAACAGGCCTGTTTCCACAATTGAACCTTGTTGGGGTTGGGGTTCACCTCATGCCCCTTGAATTCCTGCACATATTTTTCAGCCGCACTTTTGTCAGTACTGGCTGCCTCACCATCCTCCAACATATGTATGCCCTCGCTTTTAAATCTGTCAAACCAGCCTTTGCGGCTTTTCTTCTTCACCTCTTCGGGGCATTTTCTTGATGATATCATCATGCAACTGCCTTTTTTCCATATTATTGCCCAACCTTCTCCTGCTAATTGTTTCTTGTTGTCCACACCAACAACAAATTTTCCACTTTGTGATTTGTTTTTGATCACATTTGCACCTTTGAACAAAGCTTTTGAATTTTCGTGTTTTCCCTTGGCCCATGGTGAATGGTTGAATGGCGCCAACAGCCTGCAGCCAGTGAAATACCATCCTTTTTTCAATTTTGCTATTATCTCCTTCTTATTCTACCGTTTTTGGCCTCTTTACCCGGACTGGCACTAGGGCTTTTTTGGCCCATGGTGGCTTATTTGCAGTTAAGCACTAAAAACAGTGGAATAATGACAATATACTGGTTGAATCGTGGGTGGCGTGGGTGGTGGTCTTCTCCTTGAAACAATAGCCACTGCGCCCCGGAGTGCCCGCCCAGCTGGGCCCGCGTCGTTCGAGGAATTCGTAGTCTGAGCGGATCATGTAAACTGACCAAAATTTTTTTGATGGAAAAATGTTCCTAACCGATTTTATTGTTATCCAACGCCATTGAAGGGGTTGACTGTAATGTTTGCCTCCTGGAGCCAAACGGATAAATTCCACAAATTTAAATGGGAAAATTGACTCAAACAGCAAATCTAGATGGGCAAGGTCTAGATTAAACTCTTAGGGTTCCACTGTTTGAATTTTTATTTCTTATGGGGAAAATGGTTTTAGTTTTCAGATTTTATTTAGGATCCTCAGGCGGTTAAACCAAAACTTATGGGGAAGTTTCCCTTGGAGGGAATGGAGCTGCCATAGCATGGGAGGTTTGCCTCTTTGAGACAACTATTTCAGCTCATTTAAGAAACTTGGCCAGGGGGTTGGTGAGCCTCTGCAATTAAGGCAACAGGGGTAGATACAAGACGTTAATGGTATGGCCCACAGACTGGGCATTCAGCCAGTGCTATTTTGCTGGACGCTAAAACGCCAGCAATTTCTACCTGCTGCGGTGTAGGGATCACCTTTTCGAATTTTGGTGCCGCAATTTCAGAGGACAGAAACTCGCAGCAGTCAAAAAGTTGCGAGCTCATTGCAAGGTATCGTCTCCGCCTTTCTTTGTTAAAACGGGGGGTTGATGTGGAGGAATAGTCCTAGGAGGCAAAAAAGAGCTGAAATCCCCTCCGCACCCAAGAGGACCTCAGCACCACCAGTAGTGCAGATGCAGCATGGAACCCGTGCCATACCCTACCCTTCATGCCAGTAAGCCAGCAATCTGGAATAGCAACCTCATCCACCGAGAAACCTTGGTGGACAAAAGAGAGGGCAGATGAATGGTTCAGAGAACCAACAAGTTGATAAATTAAACACATGCAAATGAGGTATCTTTATAAACGTTTCGCCACTGTGGTGAAACGTTTCCTCAATAAAGATCCTTGTTGCATATTTAATTTATCAAAAAGAGGCGGCCGGACACTCGCCACAAAGCATACTTCCTTTGGCCACCACCCCCTGGAACCCAAAACAGGCAGCCTCAGAGATACCCCGTCACCCGAATGACACCCAAAGCCACCACCCAGGAGTCGAAGAGGGATTGGGACACCTCCAGGTGATCTAGATTCCAGGCAAACTTCACCCCGCCAAGGACCTCAACGGAATGGGATGGCCCCGTACCTCGCCCCTACCTTGGAACTAGAGTGCCTGGGAAGAATCCCAAAGGCTAAAAATAGGAAGGGAATAAGGGAGGGATGAGGGGAAAGGAAAAAGGGAGGATAGGGAAGGGTGATTGGGGAATATTAGGTTCGTCTGGGAAGGAGACCAAAAGGTCTAATTCCTCAGACCAAGAGCTCTTCACTCACCAAGGAGCCCCTGAAGAGGTAGGTAGGTTAGAATTTTTTGTAACTTTTAGCATATTTCTGACAACATTTTGCATTAATTTAGAGTCACTGGGAGTTTAAGCTTGCGTTTTCTCTAGAAATAATAGATAGTATACTGCATTAAACATAAGCTTCTCCTCCCTCTGGCCTTACTAAACCAAGTTTAATTAAAAAGTATTATTTTATTTACGCTTTGTATGGATGTAAATTTCTGGATCAAACAAATAACCACATCTATAATATAAGGTCTCAGTAAAGTACACTATTTTGGACAAATGTATGATTTTTTATAATATAATTGCCTGGCTTTCTTGAAGGTATCAAAGACGACTACCTATTTTTCTTGCAAGTTTTTAAAACTACATCACGAGAAATAACACAAAGTGTCGACTTCAAGAATGTAAGTCTGGTGTTATGTCTGAGTTAAAAGTCTGGTGTTATGTCAGAGTTAAAATTCTGGTGTTATGTCAGAGTTAAAAGTCTGGTGTTATGTCAGAGTTAAAAGTCTGGTGTTATATGATAGACTGAAAGAAGAAAGAATTTTTACAATATTTATTGACAATTCAGACACACACTGTCAAACAGCATAAGTCGTCAAGTGTCAGCTCCAGCTGACCTTGACATCTGTTTATATACATCCACTATTAGTATTGATACTACTACTACTATGTCAAGTGATCACCACAGCCCAGGCTGTCAGCTCCTTGTGAGTTCCCGACACTGTCAGCACTTCATGACTGTTAGTTCAAAATTCAAACACACTTCTAGCAGGGAAAGTAATTTTTATTAGATGTTTCACCAACAGTGTGACCTTATTACAAGATGTTTCCTCCATAGTGTGACTTTATTACAGGATGTTTCACCCACAGTGTGGTTTATTACAAGATGTTTAACCCACAGTGTGACTTTATTACTAGATATTTCACCCACAGTATGGTTTATTACAAGATGTTTAACCCACAGTGTGACTTTATTACTAGATGTTTCACCCACAGTGTGGTTTATTACAAGATGTTTAACCCACAGTTGACTTTATTACTAGATGTTTCACCCACAGTGTGGTTTATTACAAGATGTTTAACCCACAGTGTGACTTTATTACTAGATATTTCACCCACAGTATGGTTTATTACAAGATGTTTAACCCACAGTGTGACTTTATTACTAGATATTTCACCCAGTGTGGTTTATTACAAGATGTTTAACCCACAGTGTGACTTTATTACTAGATATTTCACCCACAGTGTGGTTTATGACAAGATGTTTCACCCACAGTGTGGTATATGACAAGATGTTTCACCCACAGTGTGGTTTATGACAAGATGTTTCACCCACAGTGTGGTTTATTACAAGATGTTTCACCCACTGGCTTTTTCCTCACTGTTGATCTTTGAACAACACATTTATCCACAGAACAATGCAACAGAACACTTTATCTCTCTGATGTATGCAGATACAGCCCCACTCCATAAAGTGGCACCAAAACAATAGCTAAGAACTATAGACCAATAGCTCTAACGTCCCACACATCAGAAAAATCTTGGAAAGAGTTCTGAAGCAGGATTGCAAACAACTTGGACTCCCAAAAATTGCACAATCCAGAGCAACATGGGTTCAGAGCAGGTCGCTCCTGCCTCTGGCAACTACTGGATCACTATGATATGGTCTTGGATGCACTGGAAGAAAAACAGAATGTAGATGTAGTATACACAGACTTTGCAAAGCCTTTGACAATTGCGATCATGGCGCAATAGCGCACAAAATATGTGCTAAAGGGATAATTGGCAAAGTGGGGAGATGGATCTTCAACTTTCTAACCAATCAAACACAATGAGTAGTGGTCAACAGAGTTAAACCAGAAGCCGCCATAATGAAGAGCTCAGTTCCACAAGGCACGGTACTCGCCTTCATCCTGTTCCTCATCCTCATATCAGACATAAACAGAGATGTAATCCACAGCACCATGTCATCCTTTGCAGACGATACTAGGATCTGCATGAGACTGTCATCTACTGAGGACACGGTTAACCTCCAAGAAGATATAAACCAAGTTTTCCAATGGGCAACGGAAAACAATATGATGTTCAATGAAGACAAATTCCAACTACTCAGTTATGGAAAACTGAAGGAGATAATAACTAGAACTGAGTATAATACAAACTCTGATCATACAATAGAGCGGAAAAATAATGTGAGGGACCTGGGAGTGGTAATGTCTGAAGATCTCACTTTCAAGGATTACAACAGTGCCACTATCACAACTGCAAAGAAAATGATAGGATGGATAATGAGAACTTTCAAAATAAGAGATGCCAAGCCAATGATGATCCTTTTCAAATCACTTGTTCTCTCTAGGCTGGAATATTGTTGTACATTAGCATCTCCATTCAAAGCAGGTGAAATTACAGATCTAGAGAGTACAGAGAACCTTTACTGCACATATAAGTTCTATAAAACACCTTAACTACTGGGAATGCTTGGAAGCACTTGACTTGTACTACTTGGAATGCAGACGAGAGAGATATATCATAATCTACACTTGGAAAATCCTAGAAGGATTGGTCCCGAATCTGCACACAGAAATCACTCCCAACGAAAGTAAAAGACTGGGCAGGTGGTGCAAAATACCCCCATTGGTACACTAAGAGAAAACACCATACGTTTCTGGGGCCCAAGACTGTTCAACAGCCTCCCACCATGCATAAGGGGAATTACAAATAGGCCCCTGGCTGCCTTCAAGAATGAGCTGGACACATACTTAAGTCGGTGCCGGGCTGTGGTTCATACGCTGGACTACATGCGGCCAGCAGCAAAAGCCTGGTTGATCAGGCCCTGATCCACTGGGAGGCCTGGCCATGGAGGCATTGATCCCTGAAATACTCTCCAGGTAGACTCCAGGGAGGCGCACTGAGAGGTGATACACACCGCAGTCTCTTGAATCATCTTCAGAGCTGACAGACACTTCAGTGAGAGGTGATACATACCAGTCTCCTGTATCATCTACAGAGTTGACAGACACTTCAGTGAGAGGTGATACATACTAGTCTCCTGTATCATCTACAGAGTTGACAAGACACTTCAGTGAGAGGTGATACATACCAGCCTCCTGTATCATCTACAGAGTTGACAAGACACTTCAGTGAGAGGTGATACATACCAGTCTCCGGTATCATCTACAGAGTTGACAGACACTTCCAGACAACATTCAGATGAAGTATAGCATCAAATACACAACATGAATCCAGGTTGATTTATAGTGTTTATAATGGAGGTAAGTCTGGATTATTATTATGGGCATTGTAAGCCCCACATTTAGTAATAAGGTCACTGTATAATAAGTAAAACTCTCTTTGTACTTGATAAAAGCCCACTGTGGTCAAAATAGTCTAATAAAAGCCCACTGTGGGTAAAAATGGTGTAACAAAGGCTCACTGTGGGTAAAAATGGTGTAACAAAGGCTCACTGTGGGTAAAATGTTGTAACAAAGGCTCACTGTGGGTAAAATGTTGTAACAAAAGCTCACTGTGGGTAAAATGTTGTAACAAAGGCTCACTGTGGGTAAAATGTTGTAATAAAAGCTCACTGTGGGTAAAATGTTGTAACAAAGGCTCACTGTGGGTAATATATTGTAACAAAGGCTCACTGTGGGTAATATATTGTAACAAAGGCTCACTGTGGGTAATATATTGTAACAAAGGCTCACTGTGGGTAATATATTGTAACAAAGGCTCACTGTGGGTAATAGCCAGTACATCAAACACACAAATAATGTTTATAAAAGATAGCAAACAAAAAAAGGTTAATGTTAAAAGATAGTAAAGAACAAGGAAGATAGTATTTAGAAAGTCGTGAAAACTACCTACACGAAATGTTGCAACACTTGACGTTGCAACACTTGATCTAGTCGATGAAGTTGAAGTCTGGTAAGACACCTGTCAAAAAGATGACATTATTTATACACTTCTTAAAATAACAACAAATAATGAACTGAAGCAAAGTAAACCCTCAGTTTAACGGACTTCACCAACCACAAACTGTCCGTCATCGTTGCAACACTGCAACATAATATCAACTATCAACCACAAACTGTCCGTCATCATTGCAACACCAACATAATATCAACTATCAACCACAAACTGTCCATCATCGTTGCTACACTGCAACATATCATCTATCAACAACAAACTGTCCATCATCGTTGCAACACTGCAACATATCATCTATCAACCACAAACTGTCCGTCATCATTGCAACACTGCAACATAATATCATCTATCAACTACAAAGGTTAAATAAGTGATATACCTTTGAAGAGTTTCGAGAGTTTAGCTACTCTCTGAGCCCGGCCATGGGCCAGGCTCGTCTGGTACTTGCCTGGTCAACCAGGCTGTTGCTGCTGGAGGCCCGCTGCTCCACATACCCATCACAGCCTGGTTGATCTGGCACCTGGTGAAGATACTTGTCCAGTTTCCTCTTGAAGGCTTCTACACTTGTTCCAGCCTTGTTTCTGATATCTTCTGGTAAGATGTTGAATAGTTTGGGACCCTGTACGTTGATGGAGACTCCTTCCTTCCCCCTCCCTTCATACTTCCCCCCTACATGCTTCCCACCTCCCTTCATACTTCCCACCTACCTTCATACTTCCCACCTACCTTCATACCAACCCTTCCCTCCTCTTCATCTTCATCTTTTCACTGCCACTTCCACCTCATTTCACCTCTTCATCCCTTTCGCTCACCCATGTCCACTCTCATGCTTCCCACTCCTTCATGCTCTTCTCACCTACTTCATGCTTCTCCACTTTTTTCTTCATTTCCCACCTACTTTCATGCTTCCCACCTCCCTTCAATGACTTCCCACCTCCTTCATGCTTCCATCACTTCTCCCTTCATCTTCACTCTATCTACTACCTTCATGCTTCCCACCCTTATTCATACTCATCCCCCACCCCTCCTTCATGCTTCACCTCCCTTCATTAGCTTCCCACCTCCTTCATAAGCTTCCCACCTCCTTATGCTTCCCACTCCTTCATACTTCCCACCTCTACTTTCATACTTCTCACCTACCCTTTCATGCTTCCCACCTCCTTCATACTTCCCTACCTCAGCCCCCTTTCATGCTTCCACCTCCTTCATACTTCCCACCTACCTTCATGCTTCCCACCTCCTTCATATTCCCACTACTTCATGCTTCCCACCTCCTTCATACTTCCACCTACCTTTCATGCTTCCCACTCCTTCATACTTTCACTCTTCGTCCTACTCTTCATCCCCCTTACTTATGTTTACTTCAATTTCCAAATTCCCCTCCTTCATACTTCCCACCTCCCTTTCCCCCATACCTTCTCCACCTACCTTCATGCTTCCACCTCCTTCATGCTCCCACCTCCCTTCACTTTACTTCCTTCCCCCTTTTACCCCTTCACCCATTTAGCTTCCCACCTCCTTCATACTTCACCTACATTCATGCTTCCCACCTCCTTCATCTTCCCACCTCCTTCATACTTCCCACCTCCTTCATACTTTCCTCACTTTTCCACCTTCATGCTTCCCACCTCCTTCATGCTTCCACCTCCTTCATGTTTTCCTACATCTTCACTTCATTAGCTTCCTCACCTACCTTCATACTTCCCACCTCCTTCATACTTCCCTCCTTCACTTCTTTTCATACCCCTTCATCTTCCCACCTCCTTCATATGCTTCCCACCTACCTTCATACTTCCCTCCCCTCATACTTTCACTTACTTCATGCTTCCCACCTCCTTCATACTTCCCCCTCCTTCATCTTCCATTCATAGCTTCCACCTACTTCATATTCCACCTCTTCATACTTCCCACCTACCTTCATACTTCCACCTACCTTCATAGCTTCCCACCTCCCTTCATACTTCCACCTACCTTCATGCTTCCCACCTACCCTTCATGCTTCCTACCTCCTTCATGCTTCCCACCCCCTTCATATTTCCCTCACCTACCTTCATACTTCCACACTCTTCATGCTTCCCACCTCCTTCATACTTCTCACCTACTTCATGCTTCCACCTACCTTCATGCTTCCCACCTCCTTCATACTTCCCACCTCCTTCATACTTCACCTACCTTCATGCTTCCCACCTCCTTCATACTTCCCACCTCCTTCATACTTCACCTACCTTCATATTCCACCTACTTCATCTTCCCACTCCTTCATACTTCCCACTCCTTCATACTTTCCACCTACCTTCATCTTCCACCTACTCATACTTCCCACTCCTTCATCTTCACCCTCATTCCATCATCTTCCCCCCTCCTTCATACTTTCACTCACTTCATCTTCACCTACCTTCATACTTCCCACCTCCTTCATATTTCACTACTCTCATACTTCCACCTACCTTCATGCTTCCCACCTCCCTTCATACTTCTATCCCCCTTCATACTTCTCACCTACCTTCTTCCCACCTCCTTCATACTTTCACCTACCTTCATACTTCTCACCTACCTTCATGCTTCCCACCTCCTTCATGCTTCCCACCTACCTTCATGCTCCCACCTCCTTCATATTTTCCAACACATTCATGCTTCCACCTCCCTTCATACTTCACCTACCTTCATACTTCCAATTCCCTTCATACTTCCCACTTCATACTTCCCACCTACCTCATGTTTTCCCACCTCCTTCATTTTTCACCTACTTATATTTTTACCTCCTTCATATTTCCACTCCCTTTTTCATGCTTCAATTTACCTTCATACTTCCCACCTACCTTCATACTTCCACCTACCTTCATGCTTCCACCACTTCATATTTCCCACCTACCTTTCATGCTTCCCCCCTCCACTTCATACTTCACCTACCTTCATACTTCCCACCTACCTTCATGCTTCCCACCTCCTTCATACTTCCCCCTTACCTTCTTTTTTTCCCACCTCCCTTTTTCATGCTTCCACCTCCTTCATACTTTCTTCATTTCCCACCTTTTTTTTTTACCAACCTTCATTTTCACCTCCCTTCATATTTCCCCATTTTCCCTTCATTTTCCCCCTTTCATATTTCTCACCCCCTTATACTTCCTCACTCTTCCTTCATATTTTCCCACCAACCTTATATTTTTACCTCCCTTATACTTCCCACCCCCCTTCATATTTCACTAACCTTCATACTTCTCACCTACCTTCATGCTTCCCACCTCCTTCATGTTTTCCCCCTTCCCTTCATACTTCCCACCTACCTTCGTGTTTCCACCTCCTTCACATTTTCACTCTCCTTCATGCTTCCGACTCCATTCATATTTCCGACTTCACTTGCATAAGCTTTCCCACATCCTTCATACTTCACTTGCATCACTTCATTTCACTTCCCTTTCATACTTCACCTACCTTCATGCTTCCCACCTCCCTTCATATACTTCCTAATTTACTCTTCATGTTTCCCACCTCCTTCATATCTAACCCTTTTATATCTCCTAATTTCATATTTCCTAATTCTCCTTCATACTTCACTCTACTCTTTCATGCTTCCCACCTCCTTCATACTTCACCTACTCGTGCTTCCACCTCTTCATATTTTCCTAATTTCATACTTCTCACCTACCTTTCATATTTTCACTTCCACTATGCTTCACTCTCCCTTTTCATACTTCACTCTCTTCATACTTCTACCTCCTTCACTTTCCCACTCTCCTTTTCATAAGCTTCACTCCCTCCCTTCATACTTCCTAATTCTTCATTTCCCACTCTCCTTCAAGCTTCCCACCTCTCTTATATTTACCTATTATACTTTCTACCTACCTTTCATAAGCTTCCCACCTACTCTTCATACTCCCACATCCCTTCATACTTCACCTACTTCATTCCACTTCCTTCATATTTCTCTCACTTTATACTTCTTTACCTAATCTTTTCATGCTTTCCTGACTTCCTTCATATTTTCCGACTTCCTTCATACTCTCACCTAATTCATACTTTCCTAATCTACTATGCTTCATTAATTTACTCTTTTCATATTTTCCCACTCTTCATACTTTCACTCATCATATTTTTACCTACTTTCATAAGTTTCTGTAATTTTCCCTTCATATACTTTATTAATTTACTTATAAGCTTTCCTAATTTTACTCTTTCATAAGCTTCACTCTTCATATTTCACTTCATTTTTCATATTTCTCTTTACCTACTCTTCATAAGCTTCTAATTTCTCTTCATATTTCCCCACTCTTCATATTTCCACTCTTTCTTATATATTTTCCGATTCTTCCTTATATTTTTTACTCTACTTCATACTTTCACTCTACTCTTCATACTTTCCTAATCTCCCTTCATACTTCCCACTCACTCTTCATATTTCCCACCTCCTTCATACTTCTCACTCATCTTTCATACTTCTTTTTTCACCTACTCTTCATACTTTCCCACCTTCCTTCATACTTCACCTCCCTTCATGTTTCCTGACCTACCTAATGCTTCCCACTCCTTCATATTTCACCTACTCTTCATATTTCCCACCTCCTTCATACTTCCCACCTACCTTCATACTTCCCACCTCCCTTCATACTTACCTACCTCATACTTTTTTTACTACTTTCATTTGACTTCCTTCATTTTCTTTACTTTTCATAAGTTTAATTTTTAATAAGTTTGACTTTTCATATTTTCACTTCACTTCATTTCCTAATTTTCCTTCATATTTTTATCTCTTCTTATATTTCTTTACTCCTTTTCTTATATTTCGACTCTCCTTTTCATATTTTTACCTACTATACTTTCACTTTACTTCATAAGTTTTCCCACTTCCTCTTCATTTCTCTTTTACCTACTCTTTTCATATTTTCTACCTACTTTTCATTTCCGACCTACTCTTCATGCTTCCTATCTACCTTCATACTTTCACCTACTTTCATGATTCCCACTCACCTTCATGCTTCCCATCTCCCTTCATAATTTCTCACCCACTTCATACTTCTCACCTACCTCTTCATATTTCTCACCTCCCTTCATACTTCACCTACCTTCATAAGCTTCCCACCTACCTTCATATAATTTCTCTTCACCTACTCTTCATGCTTCCTACCTACCTTTCATAAGCTTCCACTCCCTTCATACTTCACCTCCCTTCATACTTCCTCACCTCCCTTTTCATGCTTCCTAATTCTCCCTTCATATTTCCCACCTCCTTCATGCTTCCGACCTCCCTTTCATGTTTCCACTTTTCATATTTTCCCACTCTCCCTTTCATTTCAGACTCCTCCCTTCATATTTCACTCCTTCATACTTCCCACTCCTTTTTCATATTTCTTACTCTTCATATTTCAGACTTCCTTCTTATATTTTCCGACTCTCTCATGCTTCCTAATTTCCCTTCTTCATGCTCTAATTCTTCATACTTTCTCACCTACTCTTCATATACTTCAGACCTCCCTTCCATACTTCCCACCTCCTTCATACTTCCCACTCCTTCATATTTTCACTTTCATACTCAGACTCCTTCCTTTTCATGCTTCCACTCCTTTTCATATATTTTCTTTACCTCCTTTCATATTTAGACTTCCTTCATATTTTCCTAATTTCTCCTTCATATTTCCACTCCTTCATACTTTCTTCTTTACTCTTCTTTATATTTAGACTTTCCTTTTTCATTTTCCACTCTTCATGCTCTCCTAATTCCTCCTCTTCATACTTCCACTCTTCACTTCCCACCTCCTTCATACTCCCACCTCCCCCTTCATACTAGACCTCCCCTTCATACTCACCTCCCTTCATGCTCTCCCACTCTCCTTCATACTTCACCTACCTTCATACTTCTCATCTACCTTCATGCTTCCCACCTCCCCTTCATGCTTCCACCTACCTTCATAATTCTCACCTTAACTTCATGCTTCTACTCTACCTTTCATGCTTCCCACCTCCCTTCATGCTTTCCACTACTCATATATTTCTCACCTACCTTCATAAGCTCTCCTAATTCTCCTTCATTTTCCACCTACCTTCATGCTTCCCACCTCCCTTCATGCTTTTACCTCTTCATATTTCACCTACCTTCATACTTCCCACTCCACTCTTCTATAAGCTCCTAATTTCATGCTTTCACTACATCCATACTCTCTCCTACCTACTTTCATGCTTCCACCTCCTTCATACTTTTTACACCTACCTTCATGCTTCCCACCTCCTTCATATTTTCCACTTCCTTTATACTTTCTACCTACCTTTATGCTTCCTAATTTACCTCTATAAGCTTCCACTCCTTCCTTCATATTTTCAATTTCCATCTTTCATGCTTCCCACCTTCCTTCATATGCTTTCTCTTTACCACTTCATATCTATATTTCCCACCTACTCTTCATGCTTTCCGACTCTCCTTCATATTTCACTTCATCATGTTGCACTCTCCTTCATACTTTCACCTTCCTTCATACTTCCCACCTACCTTATAAGCTTCTAATCTACTCATATTTCACTCATCATATGTTTCACCTACCTTTCATGCTTCCCCACCTACCTTCATAAGCTCTAATCTACTCTTCATACTTCCTAATTTAATTATGTTTCCCACCTACCTTCATGTTTCCTGACCTCCTTTCCTCGTGCTTTCCACCTCCTTCATACTTCCGAATTCCTTCATTTCACTTACCTTCATATTTTCACCTACTCATATTCTCTCTAATTTACCTTCATAAAGTTTCACTTTTTCATTTTCACTTACTTCATATTTACCTAATTTTTCATTTTTACCTACTTTTCATATTTCCACTCCTTTTCATATTTCCTACCTTTTCATATTTTCACTTACTTTTCTTATATTTCCTAGACTTTCCTTTTCATACTTTCTCACCAACTCATACTTCTTTACCTACTCTTCATGCTTCCACCTCCCTTCATAAGCTTCCACTCTACCATATACTTCACCTACTTCATGTTTCCCACTCTACCTTTCATGCTTCCCACTCCCTTCATACTCACTCTACTCATAAGTTTCACCTACTTCATAAGCTTCCACTTCCACTTTTCATAAGCTTCCCACCTACCTTCATGCTTCCACCTACCTTCATGCTTCCCACTCCACTATGCTTCCCACCTCCCTTCATGCTTCCCACTCCTCCCTTCATACTTCACTCCTTATGTTTCCTGCACCTACCTATACTTCTCACCTACCTTCATACTTCCCACTCCTCCCTTCATACTCCCACCCTCCTTCATACTTCCTAATCTACCTCATAAGCTCCTTCGACCTACCTTCATGCTCCCACCTCCTTCATTTCACCACTCATGTTTCCCACCTCCCTTCATACTTTCCCACTTCATTTCACTTACTTATAAGCTTTCCTAATCTCCCCTTTTCATATTTCTTACCTACTATATTTTCTCTTTACCTAGTTTCATGATTCTAATTTTTGCATTTTCTCACTCCCCTTCATGTTTCCACTCTACTCTTTTATATTTTCTTAATTTACTCTTTTATATTTCCTAATTTCTTCTTATATTTAATTCTTTTATGTTTCCATTTACTTATAGTTTTAATTTACTTTTCATAAGTTTCTAATTTTCCTTTTCTTATATTTTTACCTACTTTTATAAGTTTCCTGACTTTCCTTCATATTTTCCTGATTTTTCTTATACTTACCTCTGCTCTTTCATAAGCTTCTAATTTTTTATACTTCACCTACTCATACTTTCCCACCTCCCTTCATACTTCCCACCTCCTCTTCATACTTCCGCACCTACCTTTCATAAGCTTCCCACCTACCTTTCATAAGTTTTCCACTCTCTTTCATGCTTCTCACCTACTCTTCATGCTTCCTAATTCTCCTTCATACTTCACTTCCCCTTCATACTTCACCAATTATGCTTCCACCTCCTTCATACTTTCACCTACCTTCATATTTCTCACCTACCTTCATGCTTTCCCACCTCCTTCATACTTCTTACTTACTTATATTTTCATTTATACTCTTCATAAGCTTTCCCACTTTTCATTTCTCTTAATTTACTTATATTTTCACTTCATTTTTCATATTGACTTGCATTTATACTTTCACTTACTTATATTCTCACTTACTTTCATATTTTCCTGTAATTTTAATCTCTTCATATTTTTCACCTACTTTCATATTTTCATCACCATAAGCTTCCCATTCCTCCCTTCTATTATAGCCTTCCCACTCCCTTCATACTTCCCACTCCACTCATGCTTCCCACTCACCTCTTCATAAGCTCCCACTCCACTCATACTTCCCACCTACTTTCATGCATCCCACCTCCTTCATGCTTCCCAGACCTCCCTCTTCATGCTTCCCACCTCCCTTCATACTTCCTGACCTCCCTTCATACTTCCCACCTCCTTCATGCTTCCCACCTACCTTCATGTTTTCCACTCTCCTTCATAAGCTTCCTACCTCCTTCATACTTTCCTAATTTACCTTTTCATATTTTCACTTCACTTTTCATGCTTCCTAATTTTCATACTTTCTTTTACCTACTCTTTCTTATATTTTCTTTGTCGAACTTATACTTCTAATTTAACTTATATTTCATCATTTTTCATTTACCTACTCTTCTTATATTTTCTACTCTACTTCATAAGCTTCCTAATTCTCCTTCATAAGCTTCCCACTGCACTTTCATATTTACCTACTCTTCATAAGCTTCACTCCTTCATAAGCTTCCTAATTTACTCTTCATTTTTACCTCTTATATTTCCTTTCTTTACTCTACTTATATTTTCTTTTACTTACTTTTCTATATTTTCTTCTTTTACTTCACTTCTTACTTTCCTAATTTACTTTTCATATTTTCTTTACTCTACTATAAGTTTATTTTCATAAGCTTTCCTAATTCTCCTTCATACTTCCCACTCACTGTGGCTTTCCCACCTCTTCATACTTTCACCTCCCTTCATGCTTTCCCACCTCCTTCATACTTCCCACCTACCAGCATAAGCTTCTACATCCTTCATACTTCTACTCACTTTTATACTTTCACTTTATACTTTCACTCTACTCTTCATAAGTTTCACTTTCCTTTTTCATTTTCCTACCTACTCTTTCTTATGCTTCCAGACTTCCTTCATATCTAACTCCTTCCTTCATTTTCCCACTCCTTCATTTCCACTCCTCCTTCATATCTTCACTTCACTTTTCATGCTTCCTGAGACTCCTTCATATACTTTCACCTACCTTCATAAGCTTCCCACCTCTTCATAAGCTTCCTAACTTCCCTTCATACTTTCACCTACCTTCATTTTCACCTACCTTTCATAAGCTTTCCTAATTCTCTCCTTCATATACTTCCACTCTTCATTTTCCCACTTTCATACTTCACCTCTTCATACTTCTCACTCTACCTTCATGTTTCCCACTCCCTTCATAAGCTCTACCTCCTTCATACTTCCCACTCCTTCATATTTTCCCCGACTTTCCTTTTCAAGCTTTCCACTTTCATACTTTCTTAATTTACTCTTTTCATATTTTCTTTTACCTACTTTTCATAAGCTTCTAATTTTACTTATACTTCCTAATATCCTTTTTCATATTTTCTTTACTCTACTTTTCATATTTTCGACTCTCCTTTTCATATTTCACTCTCCTTCATTTTCACTCTACTATAAGCTTCCTAATTCCTTCATACTTTCCCACTTCCTTCATACTTCACCTACCTTCATACTTCCTAATTTACCTTTCATAAGCTTCTACACCTACCTTCATTTTCCTAATTCTCCACTTTTTTTCTTTTTCCCACCTACTTTCATACTTTCACTTACTTCATACTTCTGGGACATGCCAGTATCATGATGGTTTTTGGGTGATACTTGGGAGTGGACTTGTCAGCAGATGGGTCTATGAAAGCCCTGAATCATAGAATTGACAAGGGGAAAAAGATGAGTGGAGCACCAAGGAGTCTGTGGAGACAAAGAACGTTATCCATGGAAGCAAAGAGGGAACATATGGAAGCATAGTGGTACCAACACTCTTATATGGGAGAGAAGGATGGGTGGTGAATGTTGCAACAAGGAGAAGGCAGTGATTTGTCTGAGGTCAATATGCAGTGTGAATATAATGCAAAGAATCTGTTGACTGGGGATCAGAAAGAGGGTAGACTTTTCCAAAAGCATTATCCAAATGGCAGATGATGGATTGTTGAGGTGGAAAGAAGGCAGGGTAGGGGTCATCCTAGAAAATGTTGGAGGGAAGGGGAAAGGGTTTGATCCCAGCAAGCATGCGTTAGCATGTTAGATAAATGGGGAGTCGAATTACTCGACGTGCTGTTGGGGTGCGAGCAAAGTAACATTTATAAAGAGATTCAGGAAACTGGTTAGTTGGACCCGAGTCCTGAAGATGGGAGGTACAGCCTTACACTCGAAGGAGGAGGAAGATACATTGATTTTTTTTATTTGCAGTTTAAGCATGGATCTGGCAAGACAGTGATGGAGAGAATGATGATTAAAGTTCTTTTTTTTTTCGGGTCACAATACCTTGGTGGGAAACGCTAATGTGTTAAAAAAAATATATAAAAATTATAGAAAAGCCATGTACACAAAATTATTTATTTAGTCCTTTCCAGAGGTCGAACACACTCAACTACCACTACTTTTATAATTACCAAATACTATACTAACTACATACTACACTAAACTACCACTAATATAGTCAACTCCACCACTACACTTAACTACCACTACTATACCAACTACCACCACTAATTTAACTATACTACACTCAACTACCACTACTATACTCAATTACTACCATATACTCAATTCACTACTATACTAGCTACCACCACTACACTCTACCACTACTATAATCAACTACTACCACTGTACTCAATTACCACTATTATCTAAACTCCCACCACTACACTCAAATACCACCAGTACATTCAACTATCACCACTGTACTCAACTACCATCAATAAACAACCACCACTATACACAACTACCACTACTATACACAATTACCCCACTACACTAAACTAGCACTACTATACCTAACTACCACTACTATACTCAACTACCACTACTAAACAACCACCACTACACTCAACTACCACTACTTTTAACAACTATTACCACTACACTTACCTACCACTACTACACTTAACTACCACTACATTAACTACCACTACTATATTAACTACCACCACTACACTCAACTAACAACTATACCTAACTTTCCACCATACACTCAACTACCACTATTATACTAAATATACCACTACACTTAACTACCACCAGTACATTCAACTACCACCATTATACTAAAATACCACTACTACACTCAATACCACCATATACTCAATTACCACTATTATACTAAACTACAACCACTACACTCAATACTACTAATTTCACTCAACTCCACCAGTACATTCAACTACTACACTACACTCAACTACACCACTACACTCAACTACCACTAATACATCAACTACCACCACTATTCTCACCCTTTAAATACTAACAACTATTTATCACCATTACACTCAACTACCACTAATACACTCTGGTTTCATTTTCACATTCTAACTTAACTACATTCAAGTATATACTTATAAGAACATTATTTGTATCTTCTCTTCTTCTTGTATATAATTAGTAACTTATAACTTTGTTCTTCTATAGTTGTTTATCTAATTGCAACTGATTTAAGATGGCTGGCCAGAACTCCAGTGAGGGGAATCGGAAAAAAATGAAAAGAGTGCGGTAGGAGTCCATACACGAATATAGAAAGGACTCTTGGAAACGTGCACGGGTGCATCCTGAATATAATGTTTCTAAATGTGAGCAAACGAAGCCTGTCCCACAGAAAAAGTCTGTTGAGTGTCTGCGAGGTATGTGCAGATAATTCGAGTTCAATGTTTTTGGACCTCTTATGCACAACTTTTTGTTTAACAGCGAAAGCTGTAAGCTGCTTGGATCAGGTTCTTATGGCACATGTTATCTGGCTTCTGTATCCTCTTCACACTGGGTAACAAAATCTTGCCAAGATACATCCATGTGTCTCAGCTCTTTAGTACAAGAGATGCGTGCCCTTCACGCCCTTCGGGATATCCAGGGAGTGCAAAAGAAAATGCAGTGTGTCCGAATATTTGACCTTAGTGACAGAATATGCCGGTGAAACCTTGGAGGACCTTACAAAAACATGCATTGAGCCATCTCGAGAACTTGGAAGTCCTCTCATAGGTGTGTAGTATTTTAAGTGATATTCACTCTCGTGGCTGGAGTCACATCGACCTAAAGCCAATAACATCTGTATAAAGCGCACACCTGAGGGACTCCTTGTGACCATCATCGACTATGGACTTTCTGTTCCTCTTGGCTACAAACTTAAGTTTGTGAGGGGGCCCAGGCCCACCACATTCCACCTGAGGTCCTCAGGAACGACCTGCAACCGCTGAAGCTGACTGCTCAGCGTTGCCCTCATTACCTATTTGGACATGTTTCATTGTTGTGACCTGCGAGTCTGGGTCCAGCAAGCATTGTCCATGGATGTGAACCAGCGGCCTAACCTTAAAATACTCAAAGAGCTACTTCGTGTCTCTTAAGAAGCGTTGAGTTCACAGATACCTCCATTCAAGTGTAGCGACTCATGATAGCCTCAGTGGCTTCAACAAGATTTAGCGCGCCATATCCATAGAGTTTTACAGAAAAAAATATATTAATAACTCAGAAATAAGTTATTGACATTGTGTGCCATATTTTGCGAAAAATATTAATAGGATTGTCATAATTTTTGCAACATTATTGAGTAATGATGGCTCTACAACCACTTATAGAGGATTTCCGACATCTTTTACAGCTTTGTTTTTATTGATTTTTTTCCCACAAAAAAATAAAAACAAAAAAATCACTAACTTCAACATTTTTTATTATGGAATCTACTGACATTTTCGCTAAAAAGGATTGGATTAACAATTATATAGCCTTTATCTTTCATCTGATGTTAACTAGAGCATTGTACATCTTCCCAATTTTGTAGAAATAGGAAAGTTTTGTGACACCTAAAATTTGGCACAATATATTTTTTCTATCTAACTTAACCCTTAAACTGTCCATATGAATATACGTCACTCGCATAGCTGACCAACGTAGATCTACGTTTTCAAATGCTTTTAACCTTCCAAAAAGCCTGAGTTGCCTAGAGATTAGAAAATGGGTCTGTGCACTCAGTGTGTGTAGTATTACAAAATGTGGGAATGACAAAAAAATGCACTCTTCATTTTAAAGAAAAAGAACAATTTATTTTTCTCAAAATACTGGTCAGCTACGCGAGTGAACGTATATCTACGTGTGGACAGTTTAAGGGTTAAAGGCAAAAGTCATAAAAAGACAGTGTATGGTTTTAATGCCTAGTTCTATTGCTAACTTAATATATGTTAGTGTAAACTTATCTGGCATTTATATGCATTTATAAATGCATATAAATGCGTAAATCCTTCTCGGCAGTAGCCTGGAACCAACCTGCTGTAAAGTGGGGCCCTACTGTAATTCATGGAAAACACTAGAGCTGTATTGTCATTCATTTGTCCATTCTCACTTCATCACTACTATGTTGTCCTGTAGTGTGTCTCACTTCACCTTTACTGTCGCCTTCTGTGTGTGTCACTTCACCTCTTTTGTCGCCTTCTAGTGTTTTCACTTCACCTCTACTGTGCCCTAGTGTGTGTCACTTCACCTCTACTGTCGCTTTCTAGTATGTCTCTTTTCCCATACTGAACCCTTACTAGTGTCTCTGCGGGATTACAAGTGCTAGCAAAGGTTGATCCTAACAGGAACACGTTTTTTTTTAAACCCCCCATGGCCATACAAATATAAGTTTAAATTCTCAAAAACGGGAAAATTTTTCCAAAAATTTATATAAAAATTAAGGGTGAAAGCCAATCCCCAACAAACCGTAAAAAAAAAAATTTTATTACGATTTTGTGGTCTCCCAATCTACAAAAAAGGTGTTTTTCCCCAAAGGGCAAGAGACAAATTTCCCCAAGTTTGGCAAAAACCCCCAAATAGGTTTGCGCCCCATAAATTAAAAAAAAAAAAAAAAAATTTTTTTGTGCTCCTAAGTCTGTCAAAAAGGGTCCAGTTTCTAAAGACAGTGGCCCCCGGTTTTTACGGGGCCCAAAAACCCCCCTTTTATGTTTTTTTTTTTTAAATGCTTTTGTAAGGGTTTTTGGGGGGGGTCTAAAGGACTATCTATTTTACATTTTTTTTTGGGGGGGAAAAAATTGTTTGGAAAGGGAAGAAGGTTCTGGAAAAAAAAAAAACCGGGGGTCCCCTGTCTGAAGAGGGGAGGAGAAAGAAATAGAGTAGACACCATTAGAATCTATGGGGGGGGGGAGGTATGAACTAGATTAGTGTGAAGAGTGTTGGTCTGGCAAAAGGTAAGTTTGATTCAAAGGGAAACGGGGGGTTGTTGAGATTAGAAAACCAGAGTGGGAAGGGGGGGGAAAAAGTTCCCAGGAGAGGGGTTTGGGGAAAAAAATTTCTGTTTGGAAAGGGAGAAAGCAGAGTCTATGAAATGGGAAGGGCCCCCGGCGGAAAATGTTATGAAGAGGGGAAATTTTTTGTTTAAGGAACTGGGACCCTGCGGAGAGCACAGAAAAGGGGAGATAAGAACATTTTTCTTGACAGAGGATCATGAAAAGGGTAGTAAATTCCCCCCACTGTGCATAGGCTTGGGTACAGGGAAAAAAAAAAAACCTGTAACTGGCGGTGGACATGAGCATCAAGGAAAGGAAGAAAAAAAATTAATTTACAATCGGGTTTAAACTTAATGGAAGGGGCAAGTTTTTTAAAAGGCATAAAAAATGGTTGGAAGGACTATTTTGGGGAAAGAGAAAAGATGTCATCTACATAGGGAGCCGGGGGAAAGGGGGTTTACATCAATGGGGGAAAAGAACGTCTCAAGTATTCCATGTAAAGATTAGAAAGAACAGGAGATGGGGGGAAAAGGCCCTAGCGCCCCCAAAAAGATTTGAGAATAATATTTATCTTAAAAAAAAAAGGGGTTGAGTCCACAAAAAGGGGGGAAAAGATCAAGAAAGACATCAGTTTTTTGGGGGGAAGAAACCCTTCCGGCCCTTTTTTAAAAAATTAAGATCATCATCCAGGGGGACTTTTTTTGGGGGGATTTGACATAAAAACAAGCTCTTCAGGTGGGAGAGAAACCCGTTCGATAAGTCTTGGGGTGCAAGGTGGGCAGGAAAAAAACCAAAAAAAGGGGGGGGGTTTTGGCTACCAAGAAGCAAGAGAATAAGAGACAAAACCCCCAGAAATATGAGGGGGCGCAGAGGAAATCAGGTTTGTGATTTTTTGGGGGGGTCATAGAAATGGGGGCGAGAGGGGAAGATGACACAAACGTTGAACAAGGTTAAAAGTCAAAAGGGCAGAGGTGGGGAGAGTCTTAAGTTTCTTGTTGGTTTTTTTATGCGAAAAAAAGGGTTGGGGAAAAAAGGGGGAGTGTAGGGGGTGAGTCAAAAGTAAGACATTGGCTTTGGGGTAATTTCCCCGTCAAGGATAATACCGTTTTTTGTCAAAAAAAATATGACAATGTTATTTGGTTTAAAGAAGAAAGGGGAAGTTGATACCGGCGAGGAAGGTGATGGTTCTTAGAAAAAGGGCTATCAAGAGTAGGAAAGGCGCCACAAAAAATAGATAAACGGAAGAAATTTTTGGGCGAGACTGGCGAAAAAATCAAAAAAGCTAATCATGTCAATCCTGCGGGGGGAGGTGAAGTGGCAAAAAGGGAAAAACCAAAACCAAGCAGTTCAAGCTCATGTTGGGGGGGTGTGACAGAACACAGATTAGTAACACAGTTGGTAAAAAATTTTTGGGGGAAAAAGGGGGGTCTGAGATGAGAGTTGAAGTTTGTTCTGTAGTTTGAAGGGGAAAAAATTTGTGAAAATTTTTGGGGGCAGTGTCAAAGCAACGGGGGAGAAGGGGTTGAGATCTTTTGGGAAAAGAAGCAAAGGAGAGTTGGGTGCTGGGGGAGTAAAGAAGGACCCTTTAACCTGAGACTTAGTAGAAAAAAAGGCTGTTGGGGAGGGGGGGAGATTTGGAAAGGGAGTGCCAGTGGGTTGGGTTTCAGGAAATGGGAGAAAAGGGGGGAACCTGCTCACAAGACTGTCACGTAGAAACGGTTTATTCTTACGACGCCTGGTGGCAAAAGCACCTCATAAGAACAAAAAGGGGGTTTAAAAAAAGGGGAAAAACATTAAAAAAATTAGAAAGAATAAGACGCCCCCGGGGGCTTAGGGGGGCAAAAAAATAGTGTTGGGGTTGCCGACACTAATAATGCTTTTTTTTGTCATGTCAGACACCACAGTCATCCTATTGATTGGTCCTTTTGTTTAAAAATGTTTTACCCATGTCCAACTTTACAGTCGCCATCTTGTTGAACCTTTCCTTATACACAACTTTCCCTGTAAATCTTTGCCCCGGCTTTTTTTTCTGTAGATGCTTTCCTTTTCATTACGTACATTGTTAAATGATCCAAACTTCAGAACCCCCGTGACTTAACCTTTATTCCTTTCCCCCTTTATCTCTCACCCCCTCTTTTTTCTCTGGTTTTCTTTTTTTTTTTTTCTTTTGCCTTTATTTGTCCTTCTTTTTTTTTTCATTATTTTCTTTTTTTCCCCCCGTGTGTCATTGTTTGTCCTTTCCCTATGCGGGCCGCCAGCTTCATTGCAGTGCTCCTTCCTAGAAAATACTGACTCCACTACTACTACCACCTCTATTATTACCCCCCCACCACTTTCTTGTGCCCTCCCCCCTGCCTGCCTAAAAAAACCCCTTTCCCCCTGTCCTTTGTGTTAGTGTGACTTTGTAAATGATCCAGGTTGTCGTAAGCCCCCTTTTTTTATGTGAGGGTTGTGTTTTATTGTATACCTAGTAGCTATTGCTACTACATCATCGCTCAATCTTCAACTGTACTGCATTTTTTCAAACTTTTTTCATATTTACCCGAAAGAATAGCAGTGTTCTATTTGTCAGTGGAGTTTTAAATTTTTCTGATTGAGGGTCATTCCACTAATTTCAATGTGTGGAAACCCCAAAAAAACCCCTGAAATGAATACAAGAAAAGCAGTCAGTTCAATATACCCTACTATCTAATGTAAAGTGGACCCCCGGTTAAAAAAATTCATTCCAGAACCCTTTGCTCAAGTCCCATTCCCAAACTTTTTATTTTCCAAAATAATGTCCGTACGTTAGTCTATTTCAGACCCCCAAAAAACACTTCCACAAGCACTTACAATATTATTATATTTAAATAGTTATACGATTTCCGGGTGTTCGTTAACCGGGGTTCCACTGTACGGGATAAATATTAAAGTCAATTATTAATTTTAAAATTGAGGTGTGAGTCACGGGAAAACTGCTGTTTTTTAGGGATGTAGAGGATGCAAATATTAAATAAAACAAAGTTGAGTCCTGGAGGTGGGAAGTACAGTACCTGCACTCGGGAAGGAAAGGGCAGGGGATCTGAGCTCCATTTTTTTTTCATCACCCAGAGTTTATCAATGCTCCTATGATGACCATCTGCAAGAAAAACTGCACTAACTCCGTAGCATCCAGAATGCCCAAGAATACCAGCAGTGAGCCCTTAAAACCAAAAAAGTGACAAAGGAAGCCCCCCCACAAACCCAAAGCATCACCCCGCTGCCAAACAAAACCAAAATGGGTGAAAACTGAGACAATTGAAAACCAAGGGATGACTTTATTTATACTGAAGTGTTGGGGGCCCCTACCTAACAATGGGATTTGGGGTAGTTACCCCCGGCCGGGCATTTCAAGGGGTTACGTCATCAGACCCGATGTTTGACTGCCGAGCCGGCTAGACCGAAAAGGCTAACGAGTCTCCCACATATAACTTTGGGAGAGTTCAAGACCCCGCATACACTACGGGAATTTTCGCCAGTCAGACCTGCTTGGGGTTGCAGACTCTTGCAGTGTGGTGTTGGTGAAAGTCTACAGTGCTCCAGTGCAAAGAGAACTGGGTTTTTATTCTTTTAGACTGTGTTATTCGAGAGCAACTCTGAAATTTGTGATGTTTGAAGGACAAGCATTTGGGATGAGGACACTGTAATGAGGAGAGCGGCAAGTCTGGTCACCAGAATCTACTAGCTTATTCATCATACTGACTGATGTACCTGAGAATATGTACCTGAGATTGTGTTTACCCAGGGTGAGGCCCCCGAGTTATTGTGGGGGCTTGTGAAATGAATGGTGGCGTCTTGTGACTCTACCCGGGGATTGTGTGTCAATATTCAGTGGTGTATCCAGAAGTTTTTCGGTGGCACGACACGGGCGTATTTGGTGTATGTCAAGATGCAGTACAGGATTGTACAGAGAATGGGTTCATAATGAGGGGGGTGCCATGTGGCCCCAGAGGTGTCGGAGGGCACTGAGCGATGGGATGTGTAACACAGAGAAAGGGTGTCTGGGGGACATGGGGGAGAAAAAGGGGGGCATGACGAGGTATGGTAGTGTCCCTGCGTGACACTTGAAGTTTGGGAGCGATTTGATAAGCACTAAGTTAAGGGTTTGCTTGTGGGGTATTTTATTTACTAAGATTTTTGTATATAAATGTTTTTACACAGATTATTAGATTATGTTTTTATTCAGAGTATATGTTTTTATATTAATATAATAAATATCTGAAATCTTAGAGAGTTTATTAGTTATCCCGAACAGTCGTTTTTTACAAATGGTTCTTTTTTTTTTAATATAAAATAATTTTCGGGGGTTTTTGGGGGGAGGTGGGGGTTTAAAAAAAATAAAGAATCTAACACAAAGTGGGGGTTTTCACAGAAGCTTTTTTTGCTGAAAAAAAGTTCAGAGTTTGGGGGAATGATTTTTGGGAAAGGGTTAAAAAGGGGGACATTATGGGGAGTGTGGGAAAAAAGCAAGGTGATGAGGTAAAAAAAAATAGGTAATGAAAAATGGGGATATGAGAATGGGGGGGGGAATTAAACCCCTTCCCCTTCGAGATTAGACCGTTAGTATCATAATACTTTGGGGTTTTGGGGAGACTTGGGCAGAAATGGGTCTATAAAACGGGGAATCATA
The DNA here is from genome assembly GCA_009830355.1 of Cherax destructor. Taxonomy (NCBI): domain Eukaryota; kingdom Metazoa; phylum Arthropoda; class Malacostraca; order Decapoda; family Parastacidae; genus Cherax; species Cherax destructor. The sequence continues at coordinate 9,261 of WNWK01019005.1, read as the reverse complement.
GAATTGATAGGGGGGAAAAAAATGGTGGAGCACCAAGGGGGTCCGGGGACAAAAAACGTTATCCATGGGGAAACAAAAAGGGGGAAAAGGGAAAAAAAAAATGGCCAACACTCTTATATGGGAGAGAAGGGGTGGGTGGTGAATGTTTAACAAGGGGGGAAAAGGGTGAAGGCAGTGATGTTTTGTCTGAGGGTACAGTGTGAATATAATGCAAAGAATCCGTTGACGGGGGATATAAAGAGGTGAAGCTTTCCAAAAGCATTTCAAAGGGCAGATGATGGATTGTTGAGGTGGTTTAAACTTTTAGAAAGGATGGAACAAAATAGAATAACTTGTGGGGGATGTAAATCTGTAAGGGAAAGTAGGTGGGGTAGGGGTCACCCTGGGAAATGTTGGGGGGGAAGGGGGAAAAAATTTTTTTGGGGAAGGGGTTTGGACACCCAGCAAGCATGCGTGAATTTAGATAGGAATGGGTGGAGTCAAATTACATGGCGTGCTGTTGGGGCAGAAAAGTTCTTTATAAAGGGATTCAGGAAACGGTTGCGGGCCCTGAGTCCTAAAAGAGGGGAGAAGCGTCTCACTCTGAAGGGGGGTGAAGATACATTGTTTTTTTTAATTTTGCAGTATAAGCATGCCTCTGGCAAGACAGTGAGGGAAGAATGATGATTGTTTTTTTTTGGCTAATACCTTGGGGGGAAAAGTAATGTTTTAAAAAAATATATATAAAATTATATAAAAAACCATCTACTCAAATTATTTTTTGCCCCTTTCCAGGGCAACACACACTAAACTACCATTACTATTTAACTACCACCACTACACTCAACTACCCTCTATACTAAACCTACCCCCTCAACTACCTCACTCCTAAAAAACCCCCTCCAACCCTTACTTACACACCCCCACTCACTAAACTACCCTTTTTTAAACTCCACCATACCAAAACTCCCACTTCCTCTATCCCCTTCCTCCGTACTATCTAAACTCCCCCCTATCCAAATTCCCCCTATCTCACTCCCAAACCCCCCCAAACTACCCTTTTTACTCAACTCCATACTTCTAAACTACTCCACTACACTAAACTCCACCCTACCAAATCCACCGTACTTAAACTATCCCACGCTCCTACCATCCTACCTAAACCACCACTACACCCCAACTACCAAAACTACCTCAAAAAACCACCACTACACTAAACTACCCTACTATCAAAACTCCTCCCTCACTCCTCAACCACTATCACTACACCACAAAACCTCAATTTCCCAACCCCCACACCAACTACCACTACTCCTCACTACCACTACCCTTAACACCCTCTATCCTAACTACCACCACTACCTCCACTACAACCCCTACACTAAACTCCCCCAAACACTAAACTACCACTACTATCTAAACTACCAACTTACTCAATTCCATCTGAAATTTAAACTATCACCACTGCACTCAACTACCATCACTACATAAACAACCACCCTACACACAACACCTTACTATACCACTCCACCACCACTCCTATAACCACTACACTCAACTACTACTTATATTTAACTACCCCTAACAAACTCCACTACTATCCTAACTCCACCACTCCCTCAACTATCACCACTACTCAACTACCACCATATCTAAACTACCACTATTATACAAAACCAAAACCACTACTTAATATCACCACAACACTAAAACTACCACTCTATCTCATCTACCACCACTATCTTGAATCCACCACTACCTCAAATACCACCGTACATTCAACTATCACCACTGTACTAAACTACCATCACTACACTCAACTACCACTTTTATCAAAACCCCAAACCACTACATTCAACTACCACCAGTACATTCAACTACTACCACTACCTAACTCACACCACTACACTCAACCACCACTAATACCTCAACTACCACTAATACACTCTGGTTTCACTACTACATTCTAACTTAACTCATTCAACATATATTATAAGAACATTATTTGTATCTTCTCTTCTTCTTGTATATAATTAGTAACATAACTTTGTTCTTCTATAGTTGTTTATCAAATTGCAACTGATTCAAGATGGCTGGCCAGAACCCCAGTGGGGGGAAACGGAAAAAAATGAAAAGAGGCGGTGGGAGTCCATACATGAATATAGAAAGGACTTTTGGAAACGTGCCGGTGCATCCTGAATATAATTTTTTAAATGTGGCAAACAAAGCCTGTCCCACAAAAAAAGTCTGTTAGTGTCGCGGGTATGTGCAGAAAATTGAGTTCAATTTTTTTGGACCTCTTATGCACAATTTTTTGTTTAACAGCAAAGCTGAAAGCTGTTTGGATCAGGCCTTATGGCACATGTTATCGGCTTTTTATCCTCTTCCCCTGGGTAACAAAATCTTGCCAAGATACATCCATGTGTCTCAGCTCTTTATACAAAGATCGTGCCCTTCACGCCCCGGGATACCCGGGGGTGCAAAAGATAATAGCAGTGTGCCCCGAAAAATTTTGACCTTAGTGACAGAATATGCCGGTGAAACCTTGGAGGACCTTAAAAAAAAACATGCATTGAGCCGTCTCGAGCTTGGAAGTCCTCTCATAGGTGTGTAGTATTTTAAGTGATATTCACTCTCGTGGCTGGAGTCACATCGCCTCAAAGCCAATAACATCTGTATAAAGCGCACCCTGAGGGACTCTGTGAAACCATCATCGACTTGGACTTTCTGTTCCTCTCGGCTATAAACTAAAGTTTGCTGGGGGCCCAGGCCAACATTCCACCTGAGGTCCTCAGGACAACCCCCGCTGAAGCTATTGCTTCAGTGTTCCCCGCCTCATTACCTATTTGGACATGTTTCTTTTTGTGACCTGCGAGTCTGGGTCCAGCAAGCATTGTCCTGGATGTGAACCGCCTAACCTTAAAATACTCAAAGAGCTCCTTTTTGGGCTCTTAAAAAGCGTTGAGTTCACAGATACCTCCCAAGGTAGCGACTCATGATAGCCTCAGGGGCCCTCTGGGGTCTAAACAAATTGGTATATGCAACCGCTGAGATTTAGTGCGCTGTATCCGTAGAGTTTTACAAAAAAAAATATATTAACAACTCAGAAATGTTAATATTGTGTGCCATATTTTGTGAAAAGTATTAATAGGATTGTCATGTTTTTTGCACATTTTGAGTAATACCACAACCCCCTTGAGGTTTCCCAACATTTTTTACAGTTTTGTTTTTATTGATTTTTTCACAAAAAAAAAAAAACAAAAAAATCACTAACTTCAACATTTTTATTATGGAATCTTATTTTCGCTAAAAGGATTGGTTTAAACAATTATATACCTTTATCTTTCATCTGATGTTAACTAAATTTTACATCTTCCCAATTTTTGTAGAAATGGGAACGTTTTGGACCCTAAAATTTGGCACAATTTTTTTTTCTATCTAACTTAAAGGCAAAAAGTCATAACAAACACAGTGTATAGATTTTTAATGCCTAGTTCTATTGCTAACTTAATACAGTGGTACCTCGAGTTATGATATTTTTCGTTCGAAATGCTGTTGTGCCAAACCAAACAATTTATCCCCATAAGGAATAATGTAAAATAGACTAGTCCTTTTTGACCCCCAAAAAAACACAAAAACATTTAAAAAAAAAAACCATAAAGGGCATTTTGGGGACCATCTAACTCGAGTACCACTGTACATGTTGTTAAACTTGTTATCTGGGATTTATATGCATTTATAAATGCATATACATGGACCCCCCGGTTTTCGTCGGTAATGGTCGAACTCCGATTCTATTTTCCCCCTAAGAAATAATGGAAATAAAAATTTAAACCGTTCCAACTCCCAAAAATTTTAAAAAAAAATATTTTTGAACTTTTTGACCTTAAATTATACACATTTTTATGAAAATTGAAATAATAGTACAATAACATGTCACTTTCATTTATTGAAGGTTGATGTGTGCAACATGGGAGGAGGGGGGAAAATGGGGTATGCTAGTGTTTGGGAAAAGGAATCCCCCTTCCATTAACACTCAGGGGGAAGTTCTTTTCTGGGGTTACTGGCCTTTTTTTTTGAATGATCACTCCCGCATGAAAGCTACCTCCCGCATCCCTGCTTCACTCCCGCATGAAAGCTACACTACCTGCATCCCCGCTTCACTCCCTGCTCCCCGCTTCCTCCGCATCCCCCCTTCCCCCCTGCATCCCCGTTCACTCCCCGCATCCATGCTTCCTCCTATCCCCGCTTCACTCCCTGCATCCCCGCTTCACTCCCTGCATCCCCCTTCCTCCCCGCATCCTTGCACACTCCTGCATCCTTGTACCTCCCCCGCATCCGCTACACTCCTGCATCCCTACCTCCCTGCATCCTTGCTCCCCCTGCATTTCACTCCCTGCATCCCCGCTTCATCCCGCATCCTGCTTCACTCCCTGCATCCCCCTTCCCCCCTATCCTGCTTCCTCCCCGCATCCTGCTTATCCCCGTCCCCTTTCCCCCCTGTTTCCTACTTTCTCCCTGCATCCTTGCTCACTCCCCGTATGCCTGCTCCCCTGCATGCCCCCACTCCCCGCTCCGCTCACTTCCCCCATCCTTTCTACACTCCCTGTCCTTTACACTCCCCCATCCGCTAACCCCCTATCCTTGCTCACTCCCCGCATCCTTGCTACCTCCCCGCTCCCAAAACTCCTTCATGCCTCTACACCCCTGCATCCCCTCCTCCCTGCATCCTTGCTCACTCCTTCATGCCTGCTACACTCCCTGCATCCCCGCTACCTCCCTGCATCCCCGCTACACTCCCTGCATCCCCTACCTCCCCGCATCCCTGCTAATCCCCCATCCCGAAAACTCCCCGCATCCCCTTTTATACTCCCCGCATTCTTGCTATCCCTGCATGCCTGCTACCTCCATGCATCCTTGCTACACTCCCCCGCATCCTGCTACACTCCCCCATCCCTGCTACACTCCCTGCATCCTGCTACACTCCTATCCTTGCTACACTCCCCGCATCCTTGCTACCTCCCCGCGTCTACCTCCCCGCATCCTTGCTACACTTCCTGCATCCTTTACACTCCCCGCGTGCCTGCTACAATCCATGCATTGCTACACTCCCTGCATGCCTGCTCCCCCCTGCATAAATGCTACACTCCCCCCATAAATGTTTCCCCCCGCATGAATGCTTCACTCCCCGCACATTCTTTACCACAGGCTTGGTATAGGAGCTTTCTTCCCTTTTTTTAGCAGTTGCAAGCACTAAAAAACTGGAATAATGACAATATATATGGTATGAATGCATGGGGGTGCGTGGGTAGTGGTCCTTTTAAAAAATAACACACTGAGTGCCTGGGCGCCAGCGGGCCCGCCCCACCCTACGTGTCCGGGACGGATAGCCAATTCGCCCAACTCCGGGGGCCGCCAATACCGAGCCAAAAATATTGTAAAAAAACCCCTTGAACACCGTTTTGGGCCCAGCCCGACCCGTCGGGACCGGGGTTCACTGTAAATGTGAATCCGCTTTCCATAGCCTGGAACCTAACCTGCTGTAAAAATGGGGCCCTACTGTAATTCATGGGAAAAAACTAGAGCTGTAATTGTCATTCATTTGTCTCTCACTTCACCACTACTATGTTACTCTGTAGTATTTCTCTTCACTACTATGTTGTCCTGGGTGTCTCCCTTTACCTTTACTGTCCTTCTAGGGGTAACCACCTCTACAGCCTTCTAGTGTGTGTCCTTCCCCCCTACTGTCGCCCTAGTGTGTGTCACTTCACCTCTCCGTGCCTTCTAGTGTTGTCTCACTTCACCTCTCTGTCGCCAGTATGTCTCATTTCACTACTGAATCACTTACTAGTGTCTCTGCAGATTACAAGTGACTGAGCACAAGGTTGATCCCAACACAGGAACACAGCTTTACTCTTGTTGATAATGGAAACCATACAAAAATAAGTATTGAATTCTCTATTGGGCAAAACATTCAAAGTTTAACCATACACGTAGCGTGGGTATTTGCTCCACAGCTCACTTTTCTTTGGATAACCTGCTTTCCTAGAATAAATCTAACAACTAGACATCCAGAAATTAATATATAAAAATTAATGGTGAAAGCCAATGCCTGCCAACAAACCGTGAAAAACAAAAGTGTGCCATTACGATTTTGTGAGTCGAAATAACCAATCTACAAAACATCAGGGAAATTCAAACTTGAAATGTAAACAACAGTTAAAAGTTACAGCAAAACAGTTACATGCTCAAATGCAGACAAATTCTCTCAATAAAAAATGGCAAGAGACTGGAAAACAATGATAGTATATTGATTTACATAAACAAGCACATGAAATAGTGCAGCAACAGCTAGTTCATGCTGCAAAGGGCTAATAACTAATTTTCCTGTATAAAAATACATGTAATAGAAAACTTTTTTTTTTCTTTTTAGGTCCCCCCCCCCTCATGGGAGAGGGCCCGGTGCTTTAAAAAAAAAAAATGGTTATAAAAATTTTCAACTCTCGGATTTTGTTTAAATATCAACTTAGGTCATGGGGAAATCAAAGAAGCCCCTTGTTAAGCAGTCTGGAAGGGTTAACACTTAGTTTGCACATACACCTTTTCTATGAGAAAAGATTCCCATTAATCGCCAAAAAACAGGAAAACTTCTTTGAAAAAGGGCCCCTTAAAAAATCCCCAAAATTTTTTTTATCAGGTTAAAAAATTTTTTTTTGGAATTATCCCCCTTTTTTTTTTTGTTAAAAAGGGAAAAATTATGAAAGAAAAAATGGGAAATGTCCGGCCCTGACCAAAAAATTTCCTCAAAGCTGCCTCTGAACCAGTCAACACAGATGTAATCTCACAACTAATGCCATGGTTATGGACGGGGCCAGGGGGGATCCCAAACACCCTCCAGGTATCCCAGGTATAAATTTTAACCAGTGTTTGCCACATCTTCTTTAAATCAAACTGTACTGCATCTTTTCAAACATTTTTCATATTTACCCGAAAAAATTTTTTTTTTTTTTTTTTTTTTTTTTTTTTTTTTTTTTTTTTTTTTTTTTTTTTTTTTTTTTTTTTTTTTTTTTTTTTTTTTTTTTTTTTTTTTTTTTTTTTTTTTTTTTTTTTTTTTTTTTTTTTTTTTTTTTTTTTTTTTTTTTTTTTTTTTTTTTTTTTTTTTTTTTTTTTTTTTTTTTTTTTTTTTTTTTTTTTTTTTTTTTTTTTTTTTTTTTTTTTTTTTTTTTTTTTTTTTTTTTTTTTTTTTTTTTTTTTTTTTTTTTTTTTTTTTTTTTTTTTTTTTTTTTTTTTTTTTTTTTTTTTTTTTTTTTAAAAAAAAAAAAAAAAAAAAAAAAAAAAAAAAAAAAAAAAAAAAAAAAAAAAAAAAAAAAAAAAAAAAAAAAAAAAAAAAAAAAAAAAAAAAAAAAAAAAAAAAAAAAAAAAAAAAAAAAAAAAAAAAAAAAAAAAAAAAAAAAAAAAAAAAAAAAAAAAAAAAAAAAAAAAAAAAAAAAAAAAAAAAAAAAAAAAAAAAAAAAAAAAAAAAAAAAAAAAAAAAAAAAAAAAAAAAAAAAAAAAAAAAAAAAAAAAAAAAAAAAAAAAAAAAAAAAAAAAAAAAAAAAAAAAAAAAAAAAAAAAAAAAAAAAAAAAAAAAAAAAAAAAAAAAAAAAAAATGCATATAAACGCCGAAAAAGTTTACACTAACTTATATTAAGTTAGCAATAGCACTAGGCTTTAAAAAAAACACAATAAAAGTAAGATACACACAGAGTACATTATTACTTACCTTAAAGTATTAACATTGATGTGTGAGAGGTGAGTGGCAGGGTATTGTCTAAAACAAGTAAAACATTAAAAGAAATTTTTTTTTCCCTTGCAGCAAGCCTCAACTGTGGCTTAAAATAGTCTGTGAACCAATTTATGAAAAGTAAGTAAGTTTTTGGGAACACAAATACAGTTACATAGAATTATCATACATATAAGCATATGTGTAGAAAACCTAGGATAACCTAAAAGTCAGACAGAGTGACTTATTTCCTTTGGGGTCCATTTAATACCTTAATATTATAATTAGAGTTATATTTATTATACTTTTTTTTTTTTTTTTTTTTTTTTTTTTTTTTTTTTTTTTTTTTTTTTTTTTTTTTTTTTTTTTTTTTTTTTTTTTTTTTTTTTTTTTTTTTTTTTTTTTTTTTTTTTTTTTTTTTTTTTTTTTTTTTTTTTTTTTTTTTTTTTTTTTTTTTTTTTTTTTTTTTTTTTTTTTTTTTTTTTTTTTTTTTTTTTTTTTTTTTTTTTTTTTTTTTTTTTTTTTTTTTTTTTTTTTTTTTTTTTTTTTTTTTTTTTTTTTTTTTTTTTTTTTTTTTTTTTTTTTTTTTTTTTTTTTTTTTTTTTTTTTTTTCCCCCCCCCCCCCCCCCCCCCCCCCCCCCCCCCCCCCCCCCCCCCCCCCCCCCCCCCCCCCCCCCCCCCCCCCCCCCCCCCCCCCCCCCCCCCCCCCCCCCCCCCCCCCCCCCCCCCCCCCCCCCCCCCCCCCCCCCCCCCCCCCCCCCCCCCCCCCCCCCCCCCCCCCCCCCCCCCCCCCCCCCCCCCCCCCCCCCCCAACACAAAATTATACTTACATAATTGTCGTTTTCCGGGTGTAGAAACTCGGGGTCCACTGTATTACCTAATTTTTTCCCCTCCGCCCGGCAACACCATAGCATATAAACAGCATGTTTATATGCTTTTTGTTTCTTATATAATTTTAAAAAAATATCTAGAGGGATTAATGAAAATGTCTAAATTGACGTAAAATTGGACATTTAATGTCCCCAAAGGGTGATTATTACAAAATTGAAAATGTGCCCCGGAAAATGTAAAAAAAGCGGGTGGCACCGTTTACTGAAAGACCTCTCGCCGTATACAAAATTTTTGGTCATAATTTGAACTCGCCTTAACAAACCCCCGGGAAAAACCCCAAAACGGGCCCTTGTACTCTCATACATTCCCCTCTTTACTTCCAGGACAAAGTTCTTTGTCTCCACAGACTCAAAGTGCACCACTCCCCCTTTTTACCCTCATCAATTCTATATTCACCTCATCCTTCATAGACCCATCTGCTGCCCGTCCACTCTCAAATATCTGAATACATTCACCTCCTCCATACTCGCTCTCCCCAATCTGATATCCAATCTTCGTCACCTAATCTTTTCTTCCTCATCACCTTACTCTTTCCAATATCTGAATGTGTTCAGATTTTGGGAGAAGGGTTTATGAAGTACAAGGTTAACCATAAAATGAGGAAGGAAAAAGGCGAGTGGTGCATCGAG
>WNWK01019004.1:0-38719 GCA_009830355.1 Cherax destructor | reverse complement strand
ACTACCTTAGTGCTTTACAGGCTATCCGTAAATTGATTCACCTCACCCCTAGTTCTTCGTATCCACCTTTGGTTACGCCGTATCTTTAGCAAGCATAAAGATATTGTCTTTTGTTGGGTCCCTGGTCATGTTGACGTACAGGGCAATGAACAGGTGGACACTGCTGCACGGTCAGCAGTACATGACCTTCCAGTTTCATATAGAGGTGTTCCTTTCACGGACTATTTTGCGGTCATTGCTACCCACCTTCGCACCCATTGGCAACAACGCTGGTCTGACCTGCTGAATAACAAACTTCATTCTATTAAACCGGTTATAGGTTTCTGGCCTTCTTCTTGTCACCAATGTCGAGGTTGGGAGACTACACTCTCCCGTCTTCGCATCGGCCACACTCGTCTTACTCACGGGTATCTCATGGAGAGGCTCCCTGCCCCTCTCTGTGAGCATTGTCAGGTTCCAGTGTCTGTGCGACATATTCTGCTGGACTGCCCACTCTATCAACGTGCTCGCAGAATTTACCTCCAACGACGTCTTCGCTCTGCGGCCCTTTCTTTACCTTCCCTTCTTGCAGATGGACCCTCCTTTAACCCTGACTCTCTTGTTGACTTTTTGACAGCAACTGACTTACTACACAAACTCTGAAGATTATACCTCTAGCACCTCCCTCAGTCCCTTCTACCTCGATCTCTTGCTACCCTCCACCCCTGCACTATCCACCGTCATCTTGCACTCCATACCCTACTAATCGTCCATCTCCCTCTTACAACCCACTCTCCCTGCATCCTACAATAACCTGCAGCGCTGTATAACCCCTGTGGTTTAGCGCTTCTCTTTGATTATAATAATAATAATAATTAAAACCTTTGCACTACGTTATCCGACAGCCACATTAAATCACATGACTCTACTTGTTTCGTGTCACCTGACAAACACCGGGTTCACACTGACTTTTCATAATAAGGCTCACAGGGTACAACACACCCTGGCTAGTCCATGTCGCCTGACACGCCTACCAGGTATAACACACCCGGACTTTCCTTACTTCTGTCCGTCGCATCTCACATATCTCATCAGGTACAGTGGACCCTCGGTTAGCGGCCGTAATCCGTTCCAGGAGCTAGGCCTTTAACCAAATTAATATTCCCCATAAGAATTAATGTAAGTACAATTAATCCGTTCCAGACAAAAGTATTCACAAAAAAATAATTTTTTTAACAATTAATTCAGTATTGCATACGTTTATTGAAGACTAATGCTGGCTTCTGGAAGATAGGGAGGAGTTAGTTTTTGGAAGGGGAATTCCCCTCCCAAAGGACTTCAGGTAACAAGTCCCTCTCTGGGGTTACTTCCCTTCTTTTTCTTTTAATGCTACTAGGACCAGCTTGATAGTCACTAGAACCCTGTCGCACAAAATAACTGTCCAGAGTGCTCTGTTTCTGGTGCCTCTTTAACATTTCCCTGAAGTGGAACAAGGTTTTGGCATTAAACATGTTGCAGATATGGCTTGTTTCAGCTTGGTCAGGATGGTGTTTTTCAACAAATGTCTGCACCTTAGTCCACATAGAACAAATTTCCTTAATCTCTGCAGAAAGCACCTCCTTCTCTTCCTTTTCCTCCTCCCCCTTTTCTGAAGCAATTGCCTGAACTTTGGTCTGATGATGTTCCACTTCCAGTTGTTGCAGCTCTTCAGTGGTTAGCTCTACCCTGTGGTCCTCCACCAACTCTTCCACATCTTCACCACTCACCTCCAACCCCAGGCTGTTCCCTAATGTCACAATATCTTCCACAACAGGCACAGGGTCGTCAGCCGCAAATCCTTCAAAATCCCTCTTGTCAACACAATCCGGCCACAGTGGTCTCCAAGCCTAGTACCTATAAGGCCTTTGCAGTTGTAGACATTGAAGTGATTCTTCCAGAACTCTCTTAAGGGTCAATTCAGTGTCCGAGGTCATTTCAAAGCACTTCTGAAACACTGCTTTGGTGTACAGTTTCTTTAAGTTAGAAATGACCTGCTGGTCCATGGGCTGGAGAAGAGGAGTGGTGTTAGGAGGCAAGAACTTCACTTTTATAAATTTCAAGTCCCTAGACATTTGGTCTTTCAAGTCTGGAGGATGGGCAGGAGCATTGTCCAGTACCAGGAGGCACTTGAGTCCCAAATTGTTATCCTGAGGGTATTTTTTCACACTTGGCCAAACACATCATCAACCCAATCTTTGAAAATTGACCTTGTGACCCATGCATTTTTATTTGATTTCCACATCACACACAATCTTTTCTTGTGGACATTGTGTTTATTGAACACTCTGGGAGTTTCAGAGTGATACACGAGTAAAGGCTTCACTTTGAAATCCCCACTTGCATTGCCACACAACATGAGAGTTAGCCTGTCTTTCATAGGCTTGTGTCCTGGCAGTGTCTTTTTCCTCCTGCGTGATGTAGGTCCTGTTGGGCATTTTCTTCCAAAACAGGCCTGTTTCGTCACAGTTAAACACTTGTTGGGGTTTCAGATTTTCACTCTTTATGTAGTCCTGAAATTCCTGCACAAACTTTTCAGCAGAATGTTTGTCTGAACTTGTAGCCTCACCATGCCTTACAACACCGTGTATGCCACTACGCTTCTTAAATCTCCCAAACCAGCCTTTGCTGGCCCTTAATTCACTACCAGCAGCACTTGTTCCAGGAGTTTTCTTCACAAGATCTTCATGCAAACGCCTTGCCTTCTCACAAATAACAGACTCCACTACACTGTCTCCCACTATTTGTTTTTCTTTAATCCACAATTACAATAACTTTTCCATTTGTTCCATTATTGGTGACCTTTGTTTCGTAAGCACATTTACACCTTTGGCAACATCAGCCTCCTTGATTTGTTCTTTCTTTGACAGGATGGTTGTAATTGTTGATTTGTTTTTCCCAAACATCCTGGCAAGTTCCAGCACCCGCATAGCACTCTCATATTTCTCAATCACTTCTCTCTTAAATACCATCGTGTTTCTCACTCTCTTTGCCACAGGAACTTTACTAGGAACTTTCTTGGGAGCCATGGTTACTTATTTCGCAGTTGCACTGGCAAAAGTCAGTGGAAAACAAGCGAAATGTCTGGATGAATGAGCAGAAGCTTCCTTATGCACCGAGAGACCCAGCTAAACTGAAGCGCAAGCGGCCCCAGCCGGCCGGTTGACGCGTCCCATACGGCCGCTAACCGGGAGTCGTAAAACCGGCCGCTAACCGAGTTGGCCGCTAACCGAGTTGGCCGCTAACCGAGGGTTCACTGTACTACACACCCTGACTTCCACGTCGGTGTTCCTGATGAGAGACGCACAAATCCCTGAGTTTAGAAGTCTCAGTCCACGGGTGTCCAATCAATGAATTCCGTGAGGTAGTCTGGTGAATACTCTCAATATCCAGATACGTCGAGAGAGTCTCCGTCACCAGCAATTCCAAAGTCAGGAATACACTCCCAAGCCAGTCTATGAGAGTCTCAAAACAGGTCCTGTCTCCAGGTGTGTCTGGTGTATACTCAAGCAGGTCATGTCACCAGGTGTGTCTGGTGTATACTCAAGCAGGTCCTGTCACCAGGTGTGTCTGGTGCACACTGTCAGTCAAGCTGGCTCAGCAGTCCAACATTGGGTCTGATGACATTCCCAGTGGTACTGCCGGCCAGCAGGGTAACTAACTACCTAACCATCTTTATAGGTAAGAGGCCGCAACAGAAGCTAATGAGCATTGTGCCAGAGTTATGGAAGATGGCTAGTGTAATGCCTATTTTCAAATCATGAACTTTAATGTCTCCCAATCCCCCAGGTGCTTTATGACCTTTATGGGTTTAGCACTTGCCTATGAATATAATATATTCAAATTATGAGAAAATTGAATACCATTAAATCACTGCCCATTATGCCTAACCTCATTAGTACACAAATTTTTAGAATCAATACTAGCCTATATCATAAGCTATCTTTCTCAGCACAGATTCACAAGGGGCCATTCTTGCCTGTCAGATTTACTGATCACCTTCAGTAAAGCATTGAGGCAGTGGATCATGATAAAGAATATACAGTGGAACCTCTACTTATGAGTTTAATCCGTTCCATGACCTTGCTTGCATCTGGATTTGCTCGTTTGCAGAGTCAATTTTCCTCATTTAAATTAATTGAAATGCAATTAATCCGTTCCAGCTCTCAGGAGGCAAGACAAGATACTTCAATATTTTGCTAATATCATCTATACGGCTTATTTATCTATCACAATTCATCTAATATGACATAATAAACAATATAAATAACATAAAAACCTGATATATACTCTAGAATTAATAAAATACGTATGTCATTATATATGTGTCGGCTGAGGACGAGAGCTTGTCTGGAGACAGGACAAAATACTCGTTGAATATTTCGGTAATATCAACTCCATGGCTTATTTATCTTTCACAGTTCATCTAATATGACATAATAAACAATATAAATAACATAGAAACCTGATATATACTCTAGAATGAATAAAATGTCATTATGTAACAAGTGGAGGAGGCCACAACCGCTCCCGCATTGTGGTATTCACTGCCATCTAGTGACGGCCTTTCGAAGCCAGCTGTTATTATACGTAATTATTATTATACAGTGGTACCTCGAGTTACGATGGTCCCCAAAATCGCCCTTTTATGTAAGTTTATTTTTTTAAATGCATTTGTAAGTATATTTTTGGGGGTGTAAAAGGACTAGTCTATTTTACATTATTCCTTATGGGGATAAATTCGTTTGATAATGGCACTTGAACAGCATTGTCGAACGAAAAAATATCGTAACTCGAGGTACTACTGTATAGTAAATTATTATTATACATGTACGTATTATTATTATACATATTATTTTTATTATATTATTTTATATTATTATATGTACTATTATATTATTTTATTATTATTATTATTATTATTATTATTATTATTATTATTATTACAATATAAATTTGGAATTTTTATTCACACAAAAAATAGAAGATTTACTGTTATGCAGACTACTGTATTATTGTAATACTAATTGTATTAGTACTATTAGTAACCCATTCATGACTGCATATTGGAATGAAGGTGACATCATTTGTTTACTCTTGATCATATCCAAAGAATCTAGCATTTCTGCTACTTTGAGCTCAATTTCAAGGTACTTTTCGTCATGAAGCCAATCAAAATCATTTTATTTCTGTAATATATCTTCTATTCTATCAAATGAGACCAAAAAAAACGAGAATACAGCTATAAAAACCATACGAAAATACTGTTAAGGTGAGCCTTAGATGTGAACTCTGTTATTTATGGTCCGATTTCTTTAATTTTTGGTGTACATTAAGAAGCATCTTTCCATCATACATTGCCCAAGTTTCAGTAAGATAGTCCAACAAACAACTGAGATTCAATTCCCTAGATCAAGAGCAAGAGCCCTTCCAGATGTGAGGCCCGCTCACAAATTTCGCTCGCGTCTGGAAGCAAAAAATCGACCGATTGACTGCTCGTATCTGAAAAACTCGCACGTGGATGCACTTGTAAGTGGAGGTTCCACTGTATTGTTGTTTATTTGGATTTCACTTAGGCTTTAGTCCCATACTGAAGACTGTTAAAGGAAATGGCAGTACATACATGATACTGAAGAAAGCCTTCTCTTATGGATTGGGCCATGGATAACTAATATGAAATAGAGAATTTGTGTAAATGTGTGAAATCAGAATGGGAATCTGTTAGAGGGGGCATTACAGAGGGATTAATTTTTTTGGGTGCCTTCACTGATGACAGTGATGAGGGAATAAGAAGCAATATTCTGTCAATTCAAAACTAGGCTTGAATAACAGATTTGGAAATGGATACCATTAAACTTCAGGAAGATTGGAAAAGCTAATGTGGTAATTTGAAGTTAAGACAACTGTGTAAGTGTGCATAATAAGGCTAACAGATTACTTGGATTTATATCAAGAAAGAATGGGAGTCCACAGGTTATAGTACAACTCCATACATTATTAGTAATGCCTCATTTAGATTATACAGCTCAGTTTTAGTCCCCTTACTAGAGAATGGCTATAAATGTGTTTGAAAACATAGAGAAAGATGGCCAAATTAATCCACCTTAAAAAGAATCTTACATTTGAAGATAGATTGAAAGTGCTGAACCTACACTTTTATGAAAGATGTAGAAAAAGGAGAGATATAATTGAAGCATTCAGGTAGAGGGCAGGTTTAAATAAAGATTAAATAGGGTGCTAAGAATATCCAACCAAGAGTGAACTCAGAACAATGGACTCTTAGGTTGGATATGTTCAGATTTAGAAAGGATACTGTATAGGAAAGTACAGCATATCATCCATATGAAGAACACAACAACGACAAAAGAACAGATCACAATACACAGTCTCCTAAGTGCAGGTTGTGCAATATTAATAAAACTAAAAATAACAATAACATCAAAGTTTGTCAAACAGCTAGTGATGTTATTGAAGGAACTGTAGATGAAGTACTGTAGGTGTAGTTAGTGTAACTGTATTATCACAGTCAGATATGTACAGTTGGTCAATTACTACACCATACCCTTCCTTTCAATTACCTGACTACCCCATAGGTGTAGGGGTGGAGAGTAGGAGAGTAAGGCAGGCACAGTTGCCTACCTTCCTTCCCTACTCCCTCAAAGGAGGTGCTGCCACCATGATTCTGCTGAGGGGCTCTTGACTGGAGGAATTGGACGTATCCTCTCCTTCCTTAGATCAAACGTAATTGTTACACAGGATATTAGTTCATTAGTGGTATTACAGTGTGTCCAGTACACTCACCATACAAGTGACCAAGAACACTGCACAAGATATTTGTCCGGTATGGCCTTGAAGGTACACTTACTGCAGAATGGACCAAGTACACTGCATCTGACATTTGTCTCTTACTATCGTAAAAAATCAATTTCATAATTTTGATGCATCAGGCTTTTGCTTCAACACACACACCATCCCCTTCCCTGATATTAGTGCTTTATACTGACGGTTCACCATATACAGTCATCCCACTCAGGTAACAAGCAAGACAAGGATCAAAAAAATAATTGAAGGCAGTTTTATGTTTAGTGAATCCCATTTCTCCCTCACTACCTGTGTTACAACCAGAGACATACACGGCGACACTAAAATTTACCATCTATTTTTTTTTTTTTATTAACACATCGGCCGATTCCCACCAAGGCAGGGTGGCCCGAAAAAGAAAAACTTTCATCATCATTCACTCCATCACTGTCTTGCCAGAAGGGTGCTCTACACTACAGTTACAAAACTGCAACATTAACACCCCTCCTTCAGAGTGCCGGCACTGTACTTCCCATCTCCAGAACTCAAGTCCGGCCTGCCGGTTTCCCTGAATCCCTTCATAAATGTTACTTTGCTCACACTCCAACAGCACGTCAAGTATTAAAACCATATGCCTCCATTCACTCCTATCAAATCGCTCACACATGCTTGCTGGAAGTCCAAGCCCTCGCACACAAAACTTCCTTACCCCTCCCTCCAACCTTTCCTAGGCCGACCCCTACCCCGCCTTCCCTCCACTACAGATTTATACACTCTCGAAGTCACTCTGTCTCGTTCCATTCTCTCTACATGTCCAAACCACCTCAACAACCCCTCCTCAGCTCTCTGGACAATCGTTTTGGTAATCCCGCACCTCCTCCTAATTTCCAAACTCCGAATTCTCTGCATTATATTCACACCACACATTGACCTCAGACATGACATCTCCACTGCCTCCAGCCTTCTCCTCGTTGCAACATTCATCACCCATGCTTCACACCCATATAAGAGCGTTGGTATAACTATACTCTCATACATTCCCTCTTTACTTCCATGGACAAGGTTCTTTGTCTCCACAGACTCCGAAGTGCTCCACTCACCCTTTTCCCCTCATCAATTCTATGATTCACCTCATCCTTCATAGACCCATCCGCCGACATGTCCACTCCCAAATATCTGAATACATTCACCTCCTCCATACTCTCTCCCTCCAATCTGATATCCAATCTTTCGTCACCTATTCTTTTTGTTATCCTCATCACCTTACTCTTTCCTATATTCACTTTCAATTTTCTTCTTTTACACACCCTACCAAATTCATCCACCAACCTCTGCAGCTTCTCTTCAGAATCTCCCAAAAGCACAGTGTCATCAGCAAAAAGCAACTGTGACAACTCCCACTTTGTATTTGCTTCTTTATCTTTTAGCCCAACACCTCTTGCCAAGACCCTCGCATTCACTTCTCTTACAACCCCATCTATAAATATATTGAACAACCACGGTGACATCACACATCCTTGTCTAAGGCCCACTTTTACTGGGAAATAGTCCCCTTCCCTCCTACACACTCTAACCTGAGCCTCACTATCCTCATAAAAACTCTTCACTGCTTTCAGTAACCTTCCTCCTATTCCATACACCTGCAACATCTGCCACATTGCATTCCCCCTATCCACCCTGCAATATGCCTTTTCCAAATCCATAAATGCCACAAAAACCTCTTTACCCTTATCCAAATACTGTTCACCTATATGTTTCACTGTAAACACTTGGTCTACACACCCCCTACCTTTCCTAAAGCCCCTTGTTCATCTGCTATCCTGCTTTCTGTTTTACTCTTAATTCTTTCAATAATAACTCTACCATACACTTTACCAGGTACACTCAACAGACTTATTCCCCTATAATTTTTGCACTCTCTTTTGTCCCCTTTGCCTTTATACAAAGGAACAATACACGCTCTCTGCCAATCCCTAGGTACCTTACCCTCTTCCATACATTTATTAAATAATAGCACCAACCACTCCAAAATTATATCCCCACCTGCTTTTAACATTTCTATCTTTATCCCATCAATCCCAGCTGCCTTACCCCTTTCATTCTACCCACTGCCTCACGAACTTCCCTACACCCACAACTGGCTCTTCCACACTCCTACAAGATGTTATTCCTCCTTGCCCTACACACGAAATCACAGCTTCCCTGTCTTCATCAACATTTAACAAATCCTCAAAATATTCTCTCCATCTTCCCGATACCTCTAACTCTCCATTTAATAACTCTCCTCTCCTATTTTTAACTGTCAAATCCATTTGTTCTCTAGGCTTCCTCAACTTATTAATCTCATTCCAAAACTTTTTTTTATTTTCAACAAAATTTGCTGATAACATCTCGCCCACTCTCTCATCTGCTCTCTTTTTACATTGCTTCACCACTCTTTTAACCTCTCTTTTCTCTCCATATACTCTTCCCTCCTTGCATCACTTCTACTTTGTAAAAACCTCTCATATGCTAACTTTTTCTCCTTACTACTCTCTTTACATCATCATTCCACCAATTGCTCCTCTTCCCTCCCGCACCCACTCGCCTGTAACCACAAACTTCTGCTGAACACTCTAACACTACATTTTTAAATCTACCCCATACATTTTCGACCCCATTGCCTACACTCTCACTAGCCCATCTATCCTCCAATAGTTGTTTATATCTTACCCTAACTGCCTCCTCTTTTAGTTTATAAACCTTCACCTCTCTTTTACTTACTGATTCTATTTTCCTTGTATCCCATCTACCTTTTACTCCCACTGTAGCTATAACTAAAAGTGATCTGATATATCTGTAGCCCCTCTATAAACATGTACATCCTGAAGTCTACTCAACAGTCTTTTATCTACCAATACATAGTCCAACAAACTACTGTCATTACGCCCTACATCATATCTTGTATACTTATTTATCCTCTTTTTCTTAAAATATGTATTACCTATAACTAAACCCTTTCTATACAAAGTTCAATCAAAGGGCTCCCATTATCATTTACACCTGGCACCCCAAACTTACCTACTACACCCTCTCTGCATGTTTCTCCCACTTTAGCATTTAGGTCCCCTACCACAATTACTCTCTCATTTGGTTCAAAAGTTCCTATACATTCGCTTAACATCTCCCAAAATCTCTCTCTCTCTCTACACTCCTCTCTTCTCCAGGTTCATACACGCTTATTATGACCCACTTTTCGCATCCAACCCTTATTTTAATCCACATAATCCTTGAATTTACACATTTATATTCCCTCTTTTCCTTCCATAACTGATCCTTCAACATTATTGCTACCCCTTCCTTAGCTCTAACTCTCTCAGATACTCCTGACTTAATCCCATTTATTTCTCCCCACTGAAACTCGCCTACCCCCTTCAGCTTTGTTTCGCTTAGGGCCAGGACATCCAACTTCTTTTCATTCATAACATCGGCAATCATCTCTTTCTTATCATCCGCACTACATCCACGCACATTCAGACAACCCAATTTTATAAAGTTTTTCTTCTTCTCGTTTTTAGTAGATTTGTACAGGAGAAGGGGTTACTAGCCCATTGCTCCCGGCATCTTAGTCGCCTCATACGACACGCATGGCTTACGGAGGAAAGATTCTTTTCCACTTCCCCATGGACAATAGAGAAAATAAAAAGAACAAGAGCTATTTAGAAAAAGAAGAAAAACCTAGATGTGTGTATTTATATATATGCATGTGTATGCCAGTGTAGTGTGACCTAAAGTGTAAGTAGAAGTAGCTAGATATACCTGTTATCCAGCGTGTTTATGAGACAGAAAAAAAGACACCAGCAATCCTACCATCATGTAAAACAGTTTCAGGTTTCTGTTTCACAGTCACCTGGCAGGACGGTAGTACCTCCCTGGGTGGTTGCTGTCTACCAACCTACTACCAACCTACTACCATCTAATCTTGGATAAAATTTTAAGTGATTAAAATCAAAATTATGTACATACTCACTAGAGATGCATACAGTGGAACCTCGGCACTCAAACTTAATTGGACTGGCAATGTCAACAGATTTTCCCAATAACTGATGTTGAGATTTATCTGGCAAAGAAAGATGGTGCTAGGGATGTTAGGTACAGGTTAATGCTGTGTCAGGTGAAGCTGGGGTGTCAGACGCTGGTTACGGCAGGTAATGTATCCTGTGCAGCCAGAAACCAGGTAAATATTTGTCCAGAAGGCTGCGATTGCCGATCTGTTCGAGTGCAGAAATTTTTCCCAACCAATATTTGTTTTGGTTGACTGTTATCACTAACCCTCTTAGGCCCAATGGTGACTTATTTATACAAATAATATAAAAAAAATGCGAAGAAACACAAAATAGTTTACAACTAAGTTCTGGCAGGTCGTGTTTGCTTGGTCAAGTGCTGAGCAAACGGTCGACTACCGAGCGATTTGTTTACCGAACAAAGCGTTCAAATACCGAATTGTTCGAGTACCGAGGTTCCACTGTACCTTCTCAGAGAGAGGATGAGGTACAGAATACACTTCAGTATATATTTTACCTCCACTACCAACAAGTTACATGAGGTCTTAGAGTGGTAAGAAATGCAGTGGTGAAAAATTGCATATTTCTGGCTTTATTAAAAAAATTGTGTAACTTGCAAGAAACTGTCAAATACAATTTTTTTTTTTTTTGTAAAAAAAAAAAAAGTAAAAGTATCATAATAAGATACAGTCCTTCAGGCTGGCCACCTCCGGTTATCTGCAAGATGGACAGTTGTGGCTTGCTTAGATAATCAACACTTGTAGTGTTTACCTTTCCTTCCTTCCTTTCCGTCTTTCACTGTCTCTCCCACCTTCACTGCCTCTTATTCCTAATGCCTCTCTATTTTCCCTTTATTGCCTCTCACTCATCTTTCTGCTACTCTCTCACATGCTTGTTAAGTCTCAGTACAGTTATTCTCTTTATCAGGAATATTTGCTTGACAAAAATTTTATAACGAATAACAAGTTTGAAAACCTCTCCTCTAAGGCCTTCATTGTTCGTTTTTAATTGTGTGTATGTTCTTTATATAATACAGCACCTACTTAAATATTGGTGATACAGGTATTTACACATTTCTGTATTAACCCTTTGGGGGTCCAAGGGGTCTCTGAAACTCGTTCTCAGGGTCCACGAATTAAAAAAAAAAAAAAATTTCTTATGGAATGATAGAGAATCTTTTTCCGATCATAACGCCACAAAAATTATGAAATTTGATCGAAAACTAACGGAATTATGTTTTCGCGAATTTAGCGGTAGCCATGACACTTACACATCGGCGATTTCGCCCACTTTGAGCCCTTTTTTCAGCACATTCCAATGTTTCAGTCTACTAAAATTATAGCTATTTCGCTAGAACTCCATTTCTTCTATCGATTGAGTACAAGAAACCGCCTATTTACCAATTTCAACTACCCAAAATAGTGGTCAGAAAATGGCAATTTGGTAAATTTCACACAAATTTCATATGATGCCAATTTCAAAATAGGGTCCATAATAAACAAGGCAGATATTCCTGGCACTAAAATAACATCTTCTCTGTTCATTAGTCACGTCTCCAGGCCCCTCTTACATTACTTTTGCTTTCTATTTTGAATTTTTATTCTCAAAAAATAGAAGATTTACTGTTATGTATACAACTGCATTACTGTAAAAACTGGTATAAATAATATCAGCGCACTTGTGCAAGAATATTAGACTCTCCAGTTGATGTGTATTGGACGCATGGTGTGATTTGTTTACTCCTGAACATCGGCCAAAATCGAACATTTTCGCTACTTTGCGCTCAGTTTCAAGGTACTTGTCATCATGAAACCAGTCAAAATGATCTATATTTCTGTAAAATATCATCTATTCTATAAAATGAGACTAAGAAAACGAGAATACAAGCATAAATACCATACGAAAATAGACTGCAAAGTCGCTGTTTTAAACCAAAAATACGGTCAGTTTTTTTTTCCTCATTATGCACTGTGTGGTGCAGGAATTTTTTTATACTGCGCACACTGACCGCACAGACCCATTCTATCACATCTAGGCCTAACAGCCTGTTTCTGCTTGATTTGAGGGCGCTAGAATTTAGGCGTACTAGTACGTCAATAACCACAGTGCGTAAAACGTACTTGTACGATCATAACCCCGAAAGGGTTAAATATACTAAACTATCTTACCAGCGCACTTTCCTATTTTTTTAACTGCTGGAAGTTCACACACAAATGACAAAAAAAAATGTGCAAAACTTTAAGTCCAGTGTTGATCATTGTTCAACAGTCCTCTAAATGACAGGAGTGGAGGAGTCAGCTAGTTTTTTCATTACGACTGACCACTCACCTAATCATATACTGAACCTGACAAAAGCACAAATCCCCATAATTTTCCTTTAATAAATGTAATGGAACTGTACACAAGTGTCCTTTCCCACAGTGTGTTATAACCATACCGTTCCCGTAGTGTTGGTATCACCATACCTTTCTCACTGTGTCGGTATCACAATACCATTTACAGTCCTTTATTGCACTCTGTCCAGTTCATAATATCTTATCAGGAACCTTTCACATATTGCTCTTTCCTCTTATTAGTTGTACCTCTTCCTTGTCATGTGGAACCTTTTAACATCAGAACCCTGCCTATATTATCAGCATCAAGAACCCTGCCTGTATCATCAACATCATACATATTAGAATGATCAGTTTTTATCATGTGTTCTTGAAAGATGTTAACTCCATTTTCCAGGATTCTTTTGAGTTCAATTCTTTTTTAAATTATTTTTTCTTGAATTTCTTGTATCTTCCAGTGTCTTTAGTCTGGAGAAATTCTTTCAATACTTTAGTGTGTACAGCACTGTATTTGGTTATACTTTAGTTGTGTACAACACTGTACAGTGGTCCCTCGGTTTTCGTGCATCTCCAAACTCGATCATTTATGTAAGTGTATTTTCGTAAGTGCTGTTGCAAGTGTATTTTTGGGGGTCTGAAATAGACTAACCTACGTGACATTATTTCTTAAGGAAGAAAATTCGTTCGGTAATGGCACTTGAGCAACATTCTGGAACGAATTTTCGGCGAAAACCGAGGGACCACTGTATTTGGTTATACAGTGGACCCCCGGATTACGTCATTATTTCGTTCCAGAATGCTGTTCAAGTGCCGTTACCGAATGAATTTGTTATCATAAGGAATAATGTAAATTAGATTAGTCCTTTTAGAACCCCAAAAATACACTTACAAAAGCACTTACAAAAATACACTTACATAATTGTTCGAGTTTGGCGCAGTACGTAATCCGGGGGTCCACTGTACTTTAGTTGGGTACAGCACTGTATTTGGTTATACTTTAACCCTTAAACGGTCCAAACGTATATATACGTTAGTACGTACTGCTACTGCCCCAAACGTATATTTACGTTTTATTTTTCCTGCCTCCAAATTTGGCATGATTGGCCTGAGATTCCTGGTCAGCATAGAATGGGTCTTAACACTAGGTGTGTGCCATATTAAAAAAATCTGGGACCACTTAGTACCTTGTGGGAGCACCAGTTAAATTGAGCGCCAGCTAGAGCAAACACTGCGGCAAACACCAAGGATTCACTGATGTCATGTCATATTAACACTACCCTTTGAAGTGGAAAGTGATGTCGGCAGGCTGGCTGCCTGCCTGCCTGGCCACCTGGCTGGCAAGCAGCTGGTTGGCCACCTGGCTGGCCAGCAGCTGGCTGGTCAGCTGGGTACCTGATTGGCTGTCTATCTCTGTCTCTCTGTCTATATCTATCTGTCTCTATCTCACAGGAACACATACGTAAATACAATTATACATAGTGTAAATTACCTAGGATAACTAAAAAAATCAAGACAAAGTGATATAATGTGCTTGTGATCTGCATAATACCAGTTGGTTCATGAGCTACTCTCTGAGACAAGCAGACAGAAAGGAGACGACACACAGGCAGACAAAAAGACAGACACACAGAAAGACAGACACACAGACAGACAGAAAGACAGACACACAGACAGACAGAAAGACAGACACACATACAGACAGAAAGACACACACACAGACAGACAGAAAGACACACACACAGACAGACAGAAAGACACACACACAGACAGACAGACAGGTTTGCGTAACAAATAAAGGGAAGCAGTGTAAGCTCGTCAAATGTCATCACTGTAATTACTGGACTGATAAGAAGAGATAAGACTACCCCTCACCCCTCATCAAATGTCACCAGTCATCATTAGTGGAGATCAGATGAGATAAGGCAGTGACACATATCTTACATTATGGCTTCAAGGAACTTTATTATTGTTATTATTATTATTATCATTATTATGCACTATTATTATTATTATTATTATTCACTATCATTATTATTATTTTTATGCACTATCATTATTATTATTATTTGAGTACAATTTCAGTACCTAATATTACTGTCAGAACAAAGATTGGCTATGAAATCACAAGAACTACTATAAATTGTAATTATCAGAACATAAAAATTATATACAAATAATAAAAAAAGATAAAAAAAAGGTATATCAGCAACAATTCTGCAAGTGGCAGGGCTCCTGTTGCTGTCAGGTGAGCATCCAGTGCCAACTTCTCTGCCTCATATCTCGGTAACTACTCACCCTAATTGTTTTTTTTTTATTCGATAACACTTAAAAAATGTGTTCTTTATTTCTATAATTTTTTTTTTTTCAAAATGTTCGGGGCACTAGGCGTGCGAACGTATATATACGTTTGGACCGTTTAAGGGTTAATTGGGTACAGCACTGTATTTGGTTATACTTTAGTGGGGTACAGCACTGTATTTGGTTATACTTTAGTGGGATACAGCACTGTATTTAGTTATAAAACTGGCAAGCACAGTGAAAGAGGTGCAGTTAAAAGCATGTTAAAGGAGGTGTAGTTACAAGCATGTTAACCCTTAGTGCTTTGCAGGCTATAAGAAAATTTGATTCACCTCATCCCTTGGTTCTTCGTATCCAACATTGGTTATGCTGTATCTCTAGCAAGCACAAAGATATTGTTTTTTGTTGGGTCCCCAGTCATGTTGACGTACAGGGCAATGAACAGGCAGACACTGCTGCGTGGTCAGAAGTACATAACCCCCCAGTTTCATATAGAGGCGTTCCATTCACAGACTATTTTGCTGTAATTTCTACACACCTTCGCAACCATTGGCAACAACGTTGGTCTGATCTGCTACATTAGAAATTACATTCTATTAAACCAAGTATAGGTTTCTGGCCATTGTCTTGTCATCGATGCCGTGGTTGGGAGACTATGCTCTTCCATCTTCGCATCAGACACAATTGTCTTATTCACAGGTATCTCATGGAGATGTGCCTTTTTCCACTCTGTGAGAATTGTCAGGTTCCAGTTTCTGTTAGCCATATTCTGTTGGTCTGTCCACTCTATCAATGAGCATGCAGAATTTACCTCCGATGTCGTCACCGCTCTAATGCCCTTACTTTATCTTCCCTCCTTGCTGATGGACCCTCCTTTGATTCATACTCTCTCGTTGACTTTTTGACAGCAACTGATTTACTGCACAAACTTTGATGATGCTGCTTCTACCACTCCTCACAGCCATTCTACCTCTCCCTCTTGCTGCCCTATACCCCTGCACTTTTCCCTGCCCCGCTGCACTGTATGACCCTACCCATAATACCTCTCCCTCTTGCTACCCAATAACCCTGTATTCTTCCCTGCCCCACTGCACTGCATAACCCTTGTAGGTTTAGCGCTTCAATTTTTATAATAAGCATGTTGAAGGAGGTGTAGTTACATGCATGCTGAAGGAGGTGTAGTTACAAGCATGTTGAAGTAGGTGTAGTTACAAGCATGCTGAAGGAGGTGTAGTTACAAGCATGTTAAAGGAGGTGTAGTTACAAGCATACTGAAGGAGGTGCAGTTATAAGCATACTGAAGGAGGTGCAGTTATAAGCATACTGAAGGAGGTGCAGTTATAAGCATACTGAAGGAGGTGCAGTTATAAGCATGCTGAAGGAGGTGCAGTTATAAGCATGCTGAAGGAGGTGCAGTTATAAGCATGCTGAAGGAGGTGCAGTTATAAGCATGCTGAAGGAGGTGCAGTTATAAGCATGCTGAAGGAGGTGCAGTTATAAGCATGCTGAAGGAGGTGCAGTTATAAGCATGCTGAAGGAGGTGCAGTTACAAGCATGCTGAAGAAGGTACAGTTACTTGCTATAGGCCAAACAAGTGTAAGATATAAACATCATACATAAATAACCCGCACACAGGAGAGAACAGCTTATGGTGACATTTAGGTCCGACTTGGACCATTTACAAAGTCACACTATCAGGAAGGAGGGAGTATATATAGGCCAGCTGGCAGGGACAGGACAAGGGAGGTAGTGGAAGTAGTAGTAGTGGTAGAGGTAAGGCAGGTAGTGGTAGTGTAAAGTAGGGAGAGTGGTTAGTGGGACAAGAATAGAAAGGGGGAGAGAAAAAGGAGGCAAAAGTGAAGGTAGGAGTCAAAGGTAGTTGGAAAGGAAGTGATAGTAGTGGAGTCACTTAAAGATCAAGAAAGAGCAGCACTGCAGGAGAGCTAAGGGCCCACAAGGGTCCAGTGGTCCAAGTCGGACTGAAAAGTCGTCATAAACTTCTCTATCCTACGTACGGGTTATATATGTATTCTTCCAGTCACGATATTGTGCCTTTTTGTTCTATGTAAATATTGTGTAAAGTTTTATGTATCCTCTAAGAGACACTTCATTACTCTGCATCCTCACCCGTCACCTGTCTGACCATCCCTCTGGCACCGGTTTTTATCTTGTATTTCAATAAATATACATTGTGTTAATAAATTATTTGTAACCTTTATGAACATTATAAGTGAGCTTCAACTGCACGTGATTTTTCTCTTCTGTAAATATTTTAACCACTGTACTGTCTACTTCCTTCAAAGTGAAAACCTCTTCTATCTCCACAAGTTTACTCAAGAACGAATTTGGCAGTCGAAGAGCACTTCATGCAACAGTTATTTTACACACTTTGAGACCTATTTTTGACCTAATTTTTTGCAGTTTTTCCAGTATGTTTTCTGATCAAAAGAAACTACCTATTCACCCAATTAAGCACTCAGAAGTTGGCAATTTATCCAGTTTTACACTTTCAAAAGGGTCCAATTTAACCCTTTGACTGTCGCGACTCCAAATCCTAAAGTGTCTCTGTGTCACAAAATATTTGAAAAAAAAAAAAAATCTCATGAAATGATAGAGAATCTTTTCCCGATGGTAATGACACTAAAAGTACAAAATTTGATGGAAAACTTATGGAATTACGCTCTCGCGAAGTTAGCGATCATGACGATATTTACGCATTGGCAATTTCGCCCACTTTGAGCCCTATTTTTGCCCAATTCCATTGTTCCAGTTGACCAAACTCATAGCTATTTCTTTAGAACTCCATTTGTTCTATCTTTCTTTGTTCTTTGTTGAGTTTATCAGGGCCACTGACAGCATAAGCCGTATTTGTTCTATTGATTGAGTACATACACGAAAACTGCCAATTTAACGATTTCAACTACCCAATTCCCAGCCAGGGCAGAAACATTGGGCGTGTTTCTTAACACCTGTTGTCTATGTTCCCCATCAGTAAAATGGGTATCTGGGTGTTAGTCGACTGGTGTGAGTCGCATCCTAGGACACTGACCTAATCTGCCCGAAATGCTCAGCATAAAAAGGGACTTTCTATATAGTAGTATGTCACTGATGTCAGCTAGGCCTGTATACCATGTACATATACTTGTAGTAAATAAAGATATTATTATTATTATTATTATAAAGTGGTCAGAAATTGGCAATTTGGCCAATTTCACACAAATTAAAAAAGATGCCAATTTCAAAATAGGGTCCAGAATGAACAATGCAGACATTCCTGGCACTAAAATAACATTTTCTCTGTTCATTAATCACGTCTCCAGGCCCCTCTTAATATTGCTCTTGCTTTCTATTTTAAATTTTAATTCACACAAAAAAATAGAAGATTTACCGTTATGCAGACTATCGCTTTATTGTAAAAATTGTATAAATAATGTCAAGAAAGAGCAGCACTGCAGAGGTCTGCTGGTACTTCCGCCAGATTGGTAAATGATGAGTCTCTCTGAGTAGAAAATGGCTATATGCTGCATGTACCATTTCGCTAGTGACTGTGATATTACATAATTTATCTTCTTCAGGGCCACTATGAAAATTAATTACTGGGATATTATTAGTGTCTTCCTGTGTGAAAACCGAGAGAAAATAATTATTAAAAATAGATCACATATCATTCTCCTTGTCAGTAAGATGCCCAGAGTTATTTTTAAGGGGACCTATCATTCATTCATGACTGCATATTAGAATGGCCAGTTGGACACTTATTGGACAATGACGTCATTTGTTTACTTCTGAACATAGGAAAAATCAAACATTTCTGCTACTTTGAGCTCAATTTCAAGGTCCTTTTCATCGTGAAACCAATCAAAATCATCTCTATTTCTGTAATATATCTTCCATTCAATCAAATGAGATCAATAAAACGAGAATACAACCATAAATACTAAATGAAAATACACCTCAAAGTCTGCATTTTAATCCAAAAACATGGTCAGAGTTTTTTTTTTATCATGCACTGCGTGCTGCAGTATTTTTTTTTTTTATACTGCGCACACAGACCCATTCTCTCACATGTGGGCCTACCAGCTTTCTCCCGCATGATTTGAAGCCGCTAGAATTTTGGCGTATTAATACGTCAAAATCACTGGCTTGTAAAACGTATATTTACAACAGAAACAGTCAAAGGGTTAAAAGCATTCCAAACTGAGCACTGTAGACATTCCAGCAACTAAAGCAACCTTCCTTTTGTTTATTGATCACATTCCCAGGCCTCTCCTTTACAACACTTGCCCTCCATTTTGAAGCTATCACAAAAAAAAAAAAAAAATTATGAATACTTAACACTTATCCCTATTTCTCGACCAATAAACCATAACCAAAAATGCTTGATCATGTTGATCATGGTTTAGACCTGCATCCTATAAAACAGACATGGGGTCCCTACCTTTCTGCAGGAAAATTTCCATAATCAGCCATTTTGACACCTATTGTAGCCCTTGTCCTAACCCAACCAAAATCTTCTCAGCCTCATTAATATAGTTTCCATTCTATCTAGTAGGAACAATAAACAGCCAATAGAAAAAAAAAAAAAATGCCCCAAATTTGTTACAGTATTTTAATCCAAGCTTAGGGTCAAGGGTTAAATGTGCCCACCAAGCATTGTGAGAGTCAGGATTTTTTTTTTTTTTTATACGGACACCCACCACTGACACCCATTCTCTTCTGTCTAGGCTAAAATTTGAATCTTGTGGAAAATTTGAGGGTGCTATGAATTATGCATACTAGTACATTGTGGATGCTGACAGCTATAACATACTGGTGTGTCAAGAATTTTTTTTTACATTTTTTTTTTTTTTTTTACATTGTCTGGGGGTTAAGAAGTCTAAAAACTCCACTGTCTATAAATTGCTCTGCCACGAAGGCTGCTGGATTATTGAGGTTTCATACAATGTTCCATATAAACAAATATTATTATAATCAAAGAAAGCGCTAAACCGACAAGGGTCATAAACAGATATAGTTATTGGAGAAAATGAAGAGGTTGCAGCAGTAATGTTACATCTTCTGTCTTGTGATTGGCAGTAAAATAACGTTTAAAAAAAAAAGTTCTATTTGTTAAGAAAAACTGAAGTGACTGAGTGCAGTGAATCTTGGCTTTTATTTTGAAGAATATCTCACAGTGGTCCATCCATCAGAGCCACTGTAACATTGTTTCTTCAAGGAATGGGCTTTGATGCAAGTGAGGGACTCTTGATCCAAGCAGCTGGACTTATTCTCCCCTCCCTGGACCAAATCTTGAATGCCTCTCATTCCTCTGGCATTATATAACCCCTATGGGTTTATTGCTTCCACCTATTTAAAATAAATAGCATGTGTTTACAAATCTAGCTGATTAATGCACACCCATGTATAACAGTGGAAGACACCAAGTGCAGTGTTGTTTTAGGGAGAGGTGGGTCAAGGGACCACAGGAATAGACATCTCACTTTCATTGTAGAATAATTGTGCACTGGGCCATCAGTGCCCGTAGACATTAGTGAGTTGGCAGAATGTATATAATAATAATAATAATTTTATTTCAGTATGATAGAGATGGGTGACATTTAGTTGTGCATGCAGAGAGCCTCTGGTTATGCTGAGCATTTCAGGCAAGCTTAAACCTAAGACTACAATAGCAATAACTAATTAATTGCTTATATGTACATGTATATAATGCCATGACTAGGAGGAGTGTACTGCTGTAGATGCTGCTAAAACACAAAACATAACTGAGAGACATTGTAAACTTGTGTCCAAGTGCACTGGCTTCATGTATTCTGTTTTTTATTGTAGATAACTGAAGTTATCTGCTCCATGTTTGGTTCCAAAAAAACTGATTCTTGTGGCAGTTGGTCACCAAGTGGAAAGTGAGCCACCTTCATTCTACTGTTGAAAGTCCATAGTGAAACATTAAAACTTTTCCTCCTCCTCCTCCTCCTCTTCTGTCACCATCATAACAGTATACCCTACCTCTTGTTCCTTGTGTGTCACCATTACAGCAGTATACCCTCCCTCTTGTTCCTTGTGTGTCGCCATTACAGCAGTATACCCTACCTCTTGTTCCTTGTGTGTCACCATTATAGCAGTATACCCTACCTCTTTTTCCTTGTGTGTCACCATTACAGCAGTGTACCCTACCTCTTGTTCCTTATGTCAACACCATTGATACAGGTAGGGTAGGGTAGGTTCGTCAGGACACCGGACAGATGTACATACAGGTTTTACAGCAACACAGTTGTACAATACAAACTTTAATAACATTCCTAACATGCCACAACCCTTCCTGGGCTGAGTTTATTTAATTTTACCTTGAGTGTCCTTATTTGTGTTTTGTATTTGCTTTTATTGCCAAGAGCACTGAGAGATCTACCACGTTAATAAGTGTGATGTAAATGGTTTAGAAAACTAACAAGTTAAAGAATGAGACACTTGTGCAACATTTGGGAATCTTTATTAACCCTTTGGGGAGTCCCCAGGCCCTCTCCGAAACTCGTTCTCAGGGTCGCAAATTTTTCGGAAATTTTTTTTTTTTTTTTCTTATGAAATGATAGAGAATCTTTTACCGATCACAACGACACCAAAATTATGAAATTTGATTGAAAACTAACGGAATTATGCTTTCGTGAAGTTAGCGGTATCGATGACATTTACGCATCGGTGATTTCGCCCACTTTGAGCCCTATTTTCGGCAAATTCCAATGTTTCAGTGGGCGAAATTGCCGATGCGTAAATGTCATCGATACCGCTAACTTCGCGAAAGCATAATTCCGTTAGTTTTCGATCAAATTTCATAATTTTGGTGGCGTTATGATCGGAAAAAGATTCTCTATCATTTCACAAGAAAAAATTATTATTTTTTTCCAAAACATTTTCGGCCCCAGGAACAGGTTTCTGAGAAGGCCTGTTAACCCCCAAAGGGTTAAGGAAGGTGTGTTGGTGTCTAACATCAGGTGGATTCATTACCACTACACTACCATACCACACAAAAAGCAATGAACTATACAGTATATTGTAAACATTCTCACTTTACCACCCACATAACAACAACTCCCAAACTGGAGCAACCATTATCTCTCACCAGTACAGGTCGGGCATCATTGGTACCTGTAGTGAGTTTGCCGGATTAGAGTGGTTAGGTTAGAATACACTTAATTAACTTATCAATAGAGAGAGTTTCTTCTACATCTTCCTCATTTTCATCACTGCTTTCTCCTCCATTGGCTTGCTGCTGTGGATTTACAACCATCTGCATATTTTCTGAGTCAGTATAATGATGAAATTTGAAATTATGGTAGCTGAAATTAGTGCCGGATTACTGATGGAACTGGATAACTGATTGGCGGATTAGTGATGGCCGACCTGTACCATAAATTTGAATTACAGTGGCCCTTTGAGTTATGGTGAGCTGGAGTTACAATAATTTTGAGTTATGATTTGCTCTCATAAAGAAATTAAGTTTTGAGTTGCGATGAAAAATTTGAGGTGCATTACATGTAGGATGGTCGGCGGTGTGTGTAGAACCTCAACCCAGACACAAGACAGGCTGATGGAAAGATCTTCAGTGGAGTGATGAAGAAGGTAAGTGGGAGGAGTGGTAGTGGGAGGAAGGAAGGGTGACCATGGTGTACCAGACACAGACAGAGGGAGACAGTGACAACGAGTGTGTTAATATCAAGCCTACAATTCTTTACCAATCTGCCTGCCTGTCTTCTGGCCGGGCTCAGAGAGTAGAGAAACTCTCAAAACTCTTCAAAGGTATATCAAAGGTATAAGTCTGTCTGCCTGCCTGCTCTTCCTGGCCCTGCCTGCCCTGTCTTGTCATGTCTTTTGTAGTCTGCCTGCTTGGTTGTCTTAAATGGAAAGATGGTGGAGGGTGTTGGGAGAGAGGAGTTGGTGGGTTTTGGTGAGGGAGGGAGACCATACTGTACCAGACTTGAACTGGTAGACAAAATCAAGAAGAGTGTGATTATTAAGACTACATTTCCTTACCAATATGCCTCCCTCCCAGCCTGCCTGCCTGCCTGCCTGCCTGCCTGCCTGCCTGCCTGCCTGCCTGCCTGCCTGCCTTGCCTGCCTTGCCTGCCTTGCCTTGCCTGCCTTGCCTGCCTTGCCTCCCTTTCCTGCCTTGCCTGCCTTGCCTGCCTTGCCTGCCTGCCTGCCTACCTACCTATCTACCTACCTACCTGCCAGCCAGTGCCTCTGGGTATTTCAGGCTGCAGCCTATTCTTGTTTACTACTCAGAAAACCACATTATTGAAATACCAAAGGATACAAGTGAAGGTTGGGAGTGTTTTGGCATCTTGGAACAAATTACCATAAAACCCTGTATTTTGGTGTTTGAGTTACCACATTTTGGTAATGCGATGCATCTTCTGGAACGGATTAACGTCTTAACTCGAGGAACCAGTACATTTGTCATAACATGAATTAAAGTTAAAAGATAAGGTATGATAAGATTTCTTCGGATTTTTAACCCCGGAGGGTTAGCCACCCAGGATAACCCAAGAAAGTCAGTGCGTCATCGAGGACTGTCTGTCTTATTTCCATTGGGGTCCTTAATCTTGTCCCCCAGGATGCGACCCACACCAGTCGACTAACAACCCAGGTACCTATTTGCTGCTAGGTGAACATGACAACAGGTGTAAGGAAACACGTCGAAATGTTTCCACCCGCCGGGAATCGAACCCGGGCCCTCCGTGTGTGAAGCGAGAGCTCAAGCCACCAGACCACTGGGCAGTAGACTCCCGGTTTTTGTAATTAATCCGTTCCAGAAGGTTGCTTGAAATTTGAAATGCTCGAAAACCGAAGTAATGTTTCTCATAAGAAATACAGTAGACCGTCATTTAGCATGAGATTATGTTACACGTTATGGGTATTGCACGATTGAATAATTGCACATTATTATCTAACACGATGTAAAAATGATATTACACGGTTCGCGGGAGGGAAAAAAATTTTGAGCGCACAGTAGCCCGCGGTGGGTTAAACCATTGAGTCAGTGGGGGTCCTACTGAGGGTGGCTATGAGCCACATCAAGTGTTTAATGCTGACGAGACAAGTGTTTTCTGGAAGAAAATGCCAACACGAACTTATATCAGTCAGCAAGAGAAAAGTGCACCAGGCTTCAAGACAGCAAAGGATCGCTTCACCTGGCTCCTTTGTGGTAATGCATCAGGTAATTTCAAGTGTAAGCCCAATCCTCGTGCTTAGAGGAAAAGGGAATTTGTTTTTCCTTCCCGCAAACTGTAAGTTTATTCAGATACACGGGGCCAGGAGCTGATTCTCGACCTCTGCAACCACAATTAGGTGAGTACAGTTACATTGATTATCATACATAGCAGCATATGTGTAGAGAACCTAGGATAACCAAAAAAAAAGTCAGACAGAATCGAAATAAGTCACTGACTTTTTTGGGTTATCCTAGGTTCTCTACACATATGCTGCTATGTATGATAATCTTTGTAACTGTATCTGTCTATACCTGAATAAACTTACTTACAGTTTGCGGGAAGGAAAAACATAACCATTCTCTCAAGAGGCTGCCTTGTTGTTGTTGTTCAGCAAGGGACACCACCCGCCCCCGACCCCACCATCCCACCATTCGTATTCCATACGCGTCAAAAAAAGTCTTCTGCTATAAGCCAGCTGTGTTTGTGAAGAATAAGAGAGTGAGAATTGTGTTTTGATCTTTAAATTACTATATCTGCCAAGCAATCATGACACCCAGTAGGCATACCAGTGTTGCTCAAAGTGGCAAGAAAAGGTGTAAGCATTTAAGTCCTAGAATTAACGAAGAAAACAAAGATATTAGACAAGACATAACCTGTGGCCGTAATGAAGTGTTACTTTGTACACATAAAAAGATGTAAACATAAGTTTGTGTGACTTGACTTGACTTGACTTGACTTGACTTGACTTGACTTGCCACTTGACTGACTTGGACTTGACTTGACTTGACTTGGACTTGGACTTGACTGACTTGGCACTTGGACTTGGACTTGGACTTGACTGACTGACTTGACTTGACTTGGACATTGACTTGACTTGACTTGACTTGACTTGACTTGACTTGACTTGACTTGACTTGACTTGACTTGACTTGACTTGACTTGACTTACTGACTGACTTGACTGACTTACTGACTGACTTGA
Source organism: Cherax destructor (assembly GCA_009830355.1). NCBI lineage: Eukaryota > Metazoa > Arthropoda > Malacostraca > Decapoda > Parastacidae > Cherax > Cherax destructor. Next base: position 13,045 of record WNWK01019004.1, on the reverse strand, counting down.
CTGATTTACTGACTGACTTGACTTGACTGACTTACTGAATGACTTGACTGACTTACTGAATGACTTAAAGTTAGACACTCAGTACAACCATCGACTTCAGTTCCAGAACCTCTATTATCCATCTCAGCCCAGTAGGGCCACAGCATAACTCTCCACTCTCTTCACAATCATCCACAAACACCAGCACCCACAATTTAAGGTAAATACTATTATTTCTGTTACATTTGTAGTCTTAAGCAGTAAAAACAACATAATACATCACGATAATGAACTACAATTACATATTCACTTTTATTTTTGTAAGATCTGTTGGTCTAAAAAAACTTGTTTGGCTTTTTGGGGACTCCCAGGAACGTAACCCTATTTTTCCCATTAGTTCTTTTAATTATCTAACACAACGTTTTCAGGAACATAACTACCGTGTTAAATGACGATCTACTGTAATGTAAATCCAATTAATCTGTTCCTGACACCCAAAAAATATTCACAAAAAAATAATTTTTTAAAAAATAACTATAGTTTTACATACAGAAAACAATGATAAATAAATATAAATGCAGTGGACCCTCGAGTTTCGACCACCTCAAAACTCAAACAATTATGTAAGTGTAATATTGTAGATAAATGGTTCAGAGAACCGACAAGTTGATAAATAAGACACATCAATAAAGATACCCAAGTGTTGCATATGTGTCTATTTTATCAAGTGTAATATTGTAAGTGTATTTTTGGGGGTCTGAAATGGACTAACTTACTTTACATTATTCCTTATAGGAACAAATTTGTTCAGTAATGGCACTTGAGCAGCCTTCGGGAATGAATTATGGCCAAAACTCGGGGGTCCACTGTAAATATAAACATTACATACCTTTATTGAAGACACTTGTTGGCGTATTGAAGAAGGCGAGGAGGGGAGAGGGAGGAGAGTTTGTTTGGAAGGAGAATCCTCCTCATAAAGACTTCAGGTATCAAGTCCCTATCCGGTGTTACTTCCCTTCTTTGTCTTTTACTGGCACTGGTCTCCTGTCGCACTAAAAATCTGTCCAGAGAGCTCTGTTTCTGGCGTTTCTTTAAGATTTCTTTAAAATGGGACGAGACATTGTCATTGAACATGTTGCAGACATGTCTTGCAACAGTTTTGTTAGGGTGATAATTTTCTACAAAACTTTGCAACTCACTCCACTTTGCATACATGTCCTTAATCACTGAAGAAGGCACATTCTTACCCCTCTCTTCCTCCTCTGAAGCAATATCCTCAGCTGTGGTCTGTTGCTGTTCCAGATGAAGGTCTTACAGCTCTTCAGTGGTTAGCTCTTCCCTGTTGTCCACCAACTCTTCCACATCCTCACCACTTACATCCAACCCAATGGACTTCCCAAAGACTTACATTCCACAATAGGCATAGGGTCCTCAGGGTCAGCCTCTAACCCTTCAAAATCCTTCTTTTGGAAACATTCTGGCCACAATTTCTCACCTTTACCAAAGGGCTGGCACTCTGAACTTTCTTTGGCCCCATGGTGGCATATTTCACAGTCACAATCAATAAACAAGCACAAAAAACAATGGATGAATATGCGGAGTATTGCTAACCCAGCGAAAAGCAGAGACTGAGTGTGGTACGCCGAGAAGAGCCGTCCCAGGCAGGCCAGACGCGTCTCATACACATGATTTTCAAGCAGATGCTCGAAATCCGGGGGGAATTTCGCCTAAAAAAAGTGCTCGAAATCCGAATTGCTTGATTTCCACACAGCTCGAAAACTGGGGGTCCACTGTATATGCATATTGTTTTTTTATCATTTGGTCTTGTGGCATATTTGACAAGCAGATGTCTCAAAGCTGACAAATCCCACTCTGTACTACTGGCACTGAATAGCTCAAACAGGTTTAGAGCTTCACATAAATTGGAGGTTCAAAATTATAAATATCAGAAGTCACTTGTAGGCACGCATGCGCGCACACGCACGAGATTCATAGAGGAGACAGAAGAGACTCCAGAAAGACGGAGAGGTGGGGTACACCAAGTGTTGGACACAATGCATACATCCGAGGAGGAAGTGAAGAGGCTGCTAAGCGAGCTAGATACCTCAAAGGCAATGGGGCCAGATAACATTTCTCCATGGGTCCTAAGAGAGGGAGCAGAGGCGCTGTGTGTGCCACTAACAACAATCTTCAACACATCTATTGAAACAGGGCGACTACCTGAGGTATGGAAGACAGCAAATGTAGTCAAAATTTTTAAAAAAGGAGACACGAAGCACTAAACTACAGACCAGTGTTACTGACATGTATAGTATGCAAAGTCATGGAGAAGATTATCAGAAGAGTGGTGGAGCACCTTGAAAGGAATGAGCTTATCAACGACAACCAGCATGGTTTCAGGGACAGGAAATCCTGTGTCACAAACTTACTAGAGTTCTATGACAGGGTGACAGCTGTAAGACAAGAGAGAAATGGGTGGGTAGATTGCATTTTCTTGGACTGTAAGAAGGCTTTTGACACAGTTCCACACAAGAGATTAGTGCATAAGTTGGAGGACCAGGCAGGTATAACAGGGAAGGCACTGCAATGGATCAGGAAATACCTGTCAGGAAGACATCAGCGAGTCATGGTACTTGACGAGGTGTCAGAGTGGGCACTTGTGACGAGCAGGATTCCACAGGGGTCAGCCCTAGGACCAGTGCTGTTTCTGGTATATGTGAATGACATGACGGAAGGAATAGATTCAGAAGTGTCCCTGTTTGCAGATGATGTGAAGTTGATTAGAAGAATTCAATTGGATGAGGACCAGGCAGAACTACAAAGGGATCTGGACAGGCTGCAGGCCTGGTCCAGAAGCTGATTCCTGGAGTTCAACTCCACCAAGTGCAGAGTCATGAAGATTGGGAAAGGGCAAAGAAGACCATAGACGGAGTACAGTCTAGGGGGCCAGAGACTACATACCTCACTCAAGGAAAAGGATCTTGGGGTGAGTATAACACCGGGCACATCTCCTGAGGCGCACATCATCCAAATAACTGCTGCAGCATATAGGCGCCTAGCAAACCTAAGAATAGCATTCCGACATCTCAATAAGGAATCGTTAAGGGCCCTGTACACCGTATATGTCAGGCCTACATTGGAGTATGCAACACCAGTTTGGAACCCACACCTAGCCAACCATGTAAGGAAATTAGAGAAGTGTAAAGGTTTGCAATAAGACTAGTCCCGGAGCTAAGGGGCATGTCCTACGAGGAGAGGTGAAGGGAAATTGACCTGACAACACTGGAGGACAGGAGAGATAGGGATGATATGATAACAACATAAAATACTGAGAGGAATTGACAAGGTGGACAAAGACAGGATGTTCCAGAGATGGGACACAGCAACAAGGAGTCACAATTGGAAGTTGAAGACTCGTATGAGTCAAAGGGATGTTAGGAAGTTTTTCTTCGGTCACAGAGTTGTCAGGAAGTGGAATAGTCTGGGAAGTGATGTAGTGGAGGCAGGATCCATACATTGCTTTAAGAAGAGGTATGATAAAGCTCATGGAGCAGGAAGAGTGACCTAATAGCGACCAGTGTAGAGGCGGGGCCAGGAGCTGTGACTCAACCTCTGCAACCACAACTAGGCGCTCGCGCGCACACGCACACATGCACGCACGTCTATCACTTTGCAATCAGTTTAGGTTTTACAATCACTGCAGTAGCACTACATGTCAAACATTATCATCCATCTGGATGAATGATAATGTTTGACATGTACTGCTATATCAGTGAAAAACTGTGTAAGTTAGAGGCGAAGAATGCAACTCTCTCTTTTTACAGAAAAACCATGTGTGCCATTCTTTCTCAAAGTTGGAAAACCAACAACACAACTCTCTAAGTTGAAAAACCAGAAACATAACTATTTTATATGTTGATAATACTAGAAATAAATCTCTGTAAATTGAAAACTAAAACTATTTTTTTTTTAAACCTAGAAAAGAAGCTTTATGTTAATTATTAGGCAGAAGTGAAGCAATACACACACAACCCGCACATATAAAAAGAGAGGAGCTTACGACGACGCCGACTTGGACCATTTACATAGTGACTATGTAAATGGTCCAAGTCGGGCCGAAACGCTCGTCGTAAGCTCCTCTCTTTTTATATGTGCGGGTTGTGTGTGTATTGTTCCAGTCACGGTATTGTGCCTTTTTTTGTTATTTAGAAGTGAAGCTTTATGTTAACAGCCAGAAATGAAGCTTTATGCTAACAGCCAGAAACAAAGCTTTATATTAACAGCCATAAACAGAGCTTTATATTAACAGCCAGAAACAGAGCTTTATATTAACAGCCAGGAACAGAGCTTTATATTAACAGCCAGGAACAGAGCTTTATATTAACAGCCAGTAACAGAGCTTTATATTAACAGCCAGTAACAGAGCTTTATATTAACAGCCAGGAACAGTGATTTTATATTAACAGCCAGAAACAGAGCTTTATATTAACAGCCAGGAACAGAGCTTTATATTAACAGCCAGAAACAGAGCTTTATATTAACAGCCAGGAACAGAGCTTTATATTAACAGCCAAAAACAGAGCTTTATATTAACAGTCAAAAACAAAGTATACTTTTTTTTTTTTTGTAATTTCAAATCAGATATGAAATGTTTTTTAAATGAAAAGACCTGAAACAAGATAGTTTTAAAACCAAAACTGAAGCATTTTTTCTAAATTAAAAGAGAGAGAAGTGAAACTTTTGTAAGTTGAAATACTAAAATAATTGTTTTTGTAAATTGAAAAAAAAAATGCATTTGTTAGTTAGAAAGTCAAGTAATTTGTAAACTGTAAGTCAATAACACAAGTAGTTTGTAAATTGTTAGGCTGGGAACACTAGTTTGTAAATGGTTAGGCTGGGAACACTAGTTTGTAAATGGTTAGGCTGGGAACACAAGTACTTTTAAAGTTAAAAGTCAGGAACATTAAAGTTGCTGATGAAGAGAGACAGAACTGTGTTAGCTTTTCTTATAACAATGTTTTGCTTAAGGGAAGCTTTATCAAGTTATGAAGAAAATATGTGAACTATTACTTATTAAGTGTGGCATCATGTGACTTGAGTTACTGCATGGGAGAGGTCAAATGGAACTACATATGTAATGTTGAAGAATGTGACTTGGAGATTTTATAGCTGGGAATGATTGCCTCCTCAAGGGAGGTTCCTTGATGCTGGTGAAAGGATCTTGATCTAGGGAATTGGATCTGTGCTCCAGTTCCCTGAATGCCTTCCATCCCCTCCCCCCAACAGGCGCTATGTAATACCTGTGGGCGCTGTATGACCCTTGTGGTTTAGCGTTTCTTTTGATTATTATCCTCTTTAAGGGGGGCTCCTTGTCGTGGTAAAGAGGCTATCGGTCTGAGGAATTGGACCTCTTGGTCTTCTTCCTCAGACCGAACCTAATTACCCTCCAATCCCCCCCTTCCCTTTCCCATCTTCCCCATCCTCCCTTTTCCCTTTCTTCCTCCTCCTCCTCATCCCTCCCTTATTTCCTTCCCATTTTTCTCCTGGGAGCTTCCCTCCACAGGCCTTCTAGTTCTTAGGTAGGGGGAAGGGTACCATGGTCTTCCCCTTTCTGTTGAGGTTCTTGGCGGTGGTGTAGTTTGCCGTGGAATCTGGATCACCTGGGGATGCCCCTTCCTCTCAGGTCTCCCGGGGGGTGGCATTGGGTATCTTTCGGGCGACGGGTGTATCTCTGGAGGCCACCTTTCGGATTCCGGGGGTGGTGACCGAAGGAGGTATGCTTTGTTGCGGATATCTAGCCACCCTCTCTTTTGTCCGCCGAGGTAGCTCGGTGAATGTGAGGTTGCTATTCCAGATCGCCGGTTTACTGGTGCGAAAGGTAGGGTATGGCACGGGTTCCATGCTGCATCTGATCTACTTGCAGTGTTGAGGTCCTCTTGGGCGCAGAGGGTGATTTACACCCCTTTCATTTCTCCTAGGAGCTATTCCTCCACGTTCCCCCCTTTTTTTTATTTTTATTTTCTTCTCTTCTTTTTTTTTTTTTCTTAAAAACAAAAAGAAAGAAGAAACCTAACCATGGATGTCCTAGCCCGTGAACCTAACCATGGATGCCCTAAACTGTGAACCTACCCCCAAGCCCCTTCCTGATACCGCACCCAGTACTGACCCTGCCTCGTTAATGGACAACTCTTCGGACATCTCTAATACCCCTGTACCTCTTGCTGGTGCCGGTTTGTCATGTGCTTCAGGTACCGGGGTTCCGACCGACCCTTTTGACAAGTCTGACCTTCGCTCTTCTCTGACCTTGATTCCGGCTTCTCCCTCAACGGTGCGGCAATTTTCGGATCGCTCGCCCATCCCACATCGGACCACACCCGGTCCCACATTCAAACGACCAAGACCCTTACATGACAATTCGACACTTTCTTCTTGTTCATCTCAGAAACGACCAACTCGTTACGCACTTCTTTTAAACACTTTGTTTCACACTACTCAATGGACAAAGTTTTTTACTCTACGACCGACCTCTCCTAATACAGTGGTACCCCGACTTACGATATTTTTTCATTCCAGAATGCTGTTCAAGTGCCATTACCAAACAAATTTATCTCCATAAGAAATGATGTAAAATAGACTAGTCCTTTTAGACCCCCAAAATTACACTTACAAAAGCATTTAAAAAAATAAACTTACATAAAAGGGTGTGTTTGGGGACCATCGTAAGTCGGGGTACCACTGTACCTATCTTTCTTATCATAGTATTGGTAAAGCTCTCCTATGCCATGTAGGTAAATATATCTCATTTCACGCTCTCAAGAGTGGCACTCGCATCATCACGGTCCAGAATTCTGGCCAAGCTCACGATCTTTCTCTTCTTACGACCATAGATACTACAGTGGTCCCTCGGTTTTCGTGTTTAATCCGTTCCAGAGGGAGGCACTAAAACTGAAACACACGAAAACTGAAACCATTTTCCCCATAAGAAATAATGGAAATTCAATTAATCCGTTCCAGAAACCCAGAAGTTTGGAAAAAAAAATTTTTGGGGGCCTTTAAAGATAGATTTACATGCACAAATGAATGAAATGAATGTGGCACTTACCCTTACTGAAGACTGATGTTGCTGGATGGAAGAGACATAGGAGGGGAGAGGGTAGAGTCCCTAATTTTTGGAAGGGGAATCCCCCTCCATAAGGACTCTAGGTACCAAGTCCTCATCTGGGGTCACTTCCTTCTTGTCTTTTAATCCCACTAGGACCAGCTTGAGAGTCACTGCACACCTGTGGCACTAAATATCTCTCCAGAGAGCTCTGTGTCTGGCGGCTCTTTAAAATGTCCCTAAAATGAGACATGGAATTGTCATTGTAAAAGTAGCCAGCACGGATTGCAACATCTTTGTCAGGGTGATGTTCCTCCACAAATGATTGCACCCTACTCCACATTGCACAAATCTCCTTAATCTCTGAAGAAGGCACCTTACATCTCTCTTCCTCCACTGAAGCAATTTCCTCAGATCTGTTTTGTTGTTGTTGCAGCTCAAGCTCTTGCAGCTCTTCAGTGGTTAGATCTTCATTGTGGTCCTCCACCAACTCTTCCACATCCTCTCCATTCACATCCAACCCCATGGAAGTCCCCAATTCCACAATATTTTCCACAACTTCCATAGGCTCCTCAGGGTTAGCTTCAAACCCTTCAAAATCCCTCTCTGGGACACAATCTGGCCACAACTTTCTCCAAGCAGAGTTCATCGTCCTGGAGGTCACTCCCTGCCAAGCTTTATCTATAAGGCCTATGCAATGGAAGATATCGAAGTGACCCTTCCAGAACTCTTTTAGGGTCAATTTAGTGTCATTGGTCACATCAAAACACCTTTGAAACATTGCTTTGGTGTACAGTTTTTTGAAGTTTGAAATGACTTGCTGGTCCATGGGCTGGAGGAGAGGAGTGGTGTTAGGAGGCAAGAACTTCACTTTTACAAATCTGAAATCTTTAGACATTTGGTCGTCCAAGTCTTCAGGATGACCAGGAGCATTGTCCAATACCAGGAGGCACTTAAGTGGCAATTTATTCTCCAATAAATAATTCTTCACACTGGGGCCAAACACTTGATTAAACCATTCCAGGAAAATTTCCCTAGTGACCCATGCCTTAGCATTAGACTTCCAAAACACACACAATTTACTCTTGTCAACACTGTAGTCCCTGAACACTCTGGGATTTTCAGAGTGATACACGAGTAAAGGCTTCACTTTGAAATCCCCACTAGCGTTACCACACAACATTAGAGTTAGCCTGTCTTTCATAGGCTTGTGTCCTCGCATTGCCTTTTCCTCCTGCGTGATGTAGGTCCTCCTTGGCATTTTCTTCCAAAAGAGGCCTGTTTCCACAATTAAACACTTGTTGGGGTTTGAAATTTTCAGCCTCTACATATTTTTTAAAGTCGCGACAAATTTTTCAGCCCCATCTTTATCTGAACTGGCCCCCTCACCATGCCTTACAACACTGTGTATGCCAGTTCGCTCTTAAATTTTTCGAACCAGCCTTTGCTGGCCTTAAATTCATCAACATCAACATCACTGGTTCCAGGCATTTTCTTGACAAGATCGGCATGCAACTGCCTTGCTTTTTCACGTATGATGGATTGCACAATACTATCACCCGCTAGCAGTTTTTGGTTTATCCACAGCAACAACAATTTCTCCATATTTTCTATTGTTTGTGATCTCTGTTTGGTTATTGTATTCACCCCTTTCGCAACATTAGCTTCAGTGATTGCTTTTCTCTTATACACAATGGAACCGATGGTTGTTGGGGCTTTCTTGTATATCCTGGCGAGCTCGGCAATACATACACCACTATCATATTTTTCTATTATTTCTTTCTTCAGTTCTACGGTGTTCCTCACTTTCTTTACCAAAGAAGTGGCACTAGGAGCTTTCTTTGGGCCCATGGTAGCTTATTTAGTAGTCACACAAAATAATCAAGGCCCAAAAACAATGAATTGTTAATAAATATTTTGTATAAACTCCTGGGGTGATGTTCACTTAAGCGTAAACAATGCTAGACTGGGTGGCAATGTGCGTGGGAGGTGCGTGGGTGGCGGGCCTACGGCCTTTGTATGTGCGCGGCACTGGTGGACAGGTTCCGGACCGAGCACGAAAACGGAGGGAACACACGAAAACGGAGGGCAATTTTCCACGAAAAAACTACACGAAAACTGAAATACACGAAAACAGAGATACACGAAAACCGAGGGACCACTGTATTCCTATCACTATTGACAAGCATCATTCTCTTAATTCTTGTAGTGGTATTGTCATTTTTCCCCACACCATTGTCCAACGGAATTTCCAGACATGTGGTGATGACATTTTGGAGCAGCTTGAGCTCCAAGAACTCCCTATCCTTAAAGTTGACACTTTTGTCCTCCCAGCCAATAAGCGAAGACGTTATCCTTGCAATGTCGCTCGTTTAACGTTTGACTGCTGTGAACTCCCACCTTCGGTTTACATTGCAGGTCAACGTTTACAAGTTCGAAAGGTGACCCCTACACCGCAACAGTGTAGAAACTGCTGGCGTTTTGGTCATCCAGCGAAATATTGCAGGTCTATGGCCGAATGCCCAGTCTGTGGTGCCGACGACCATGCCAGTCCTTCTTGTACTCTACCTCCCTCTTGCCTTAACTGTCATGAGGCACATCCATCGTACTCTCGCCGTTGTCAGGTTTACCTGAATGAGTGGGAAATTTGTTGTCTCAAAGAAGCGGAAGGCTTCTCGTATGCTATGGCCGTCTCTCATCTATGCCTTCAAGGGAGACTTCCCCGTATTTCCTATTCTCGCATTGCTAAACATCGCCCCACTTCTGGGGTCCCAACTTCCTCGACTTCCTCTGTGGTTACAACATCCTCAGTCACCCCTGTCTCGAATCCTTTTGATGTTCTTGGCTCCGAGGTCCCTACCTCGGCATCCCATACTGTCCACACTCTTTCCTCTACTCACTCGCACAGTTCTGAGTCTACCGTCCCTCGTCCTTCGCCTAAACCTCAGCGCCCCCCTTCTCATAAGTCCAGCAAAAAATCCCTATTGCCGGGTTCTGCGTTTCCGACTAGTTCTGTAACGTGTGTGGAGGTTCATCCTCCTCCTCGTACACTACCTTCATCCCCTGTCCCCTCCCAAGTTCCTTTGACAGTTTCCTCTTCCAAATCCTCGCCTTCTACTTTAGTACAGTCTATAGACTCCCGATAGTTGCTCACTCTCCTTCCATTTCTAATGTCGTCTCACATTCTGCATCTTTGTCTTCCAAAACACTGGAAGCTATCGCAGAATATTTCAGAGACTGGAATGATGATGGACACCGCTCCACCTGAGGTTCCTCCTCCTCTCTTTCTTCGTCTACACCCCTCCTTCCTTCACAACGCCCTCCTCCTCCTCTGATTACAGGTTTTTCGCTGCCTCCACATGTGGACTTTTCTAACCCTAGTCCATAGATTCCTCTCTCTTCGACTTATATCTTTCTCTCCATAAATCATGGCTTATTTGCAGTGGAATATCTGAGGCCTCAGGGGTAACCGGTGAACTTCAGGTGTTGCTCTCCCAGTTTTTCCCTGTTGGGGTCTGCTTGCAAGAACCCAAATTACAATCCACTGTTATCAGGCCCTTTTCAGGCTATGATTTGTTATATTCATCGGATCCTTTTTCCGATGGAACCTTTAACGAAAGTGCTCTTCTTATACGCACTGGTGTTCCATACCGTTAGCTCTATGTCCCTTCTTCCTTACATTACACCGCAGTCCGTATCCACTTGAATAAGTGGTATACACTCTGTTCTTTATCTCTCCCCTTCACGGGCATTGTCTATCCCAGATGTTGATTTTCTAGTTTCTTCCTTACCGCCACTCCTTCTGTTACTTGGCGATTTTAACCCTTTGAGGGTTTTGACGTACTAGTACGGCTTACATGCCAGGGCGTTTGACGTACTAGTACGCCTAATTCTAGCGCCCTCAAATCAAGCAGAAACAGGCTGGTAGGCCTAGATGTGAGAGAATGGGTCTGTGCAGTCAGTGTGCGCAGTATAAAAAATCCTGCACCACACAGTGCATAATGAGGAAAAAACTCCGACCGTATTTTTAGTTTAAAACAGCGACTTTGCAGTCTATTTTCGTATGGTATTTATGATTATATTCTCGTTTTCTTGGTCTCATTTGATAGAATGGAAGATATGTTTAGAGAAATAGAGATAATTTTGATTTTTTTCTCAATGACAAGTACCTAGAAATTGAGCGCAAAGTAGCAAAAATGTTTGATTTTGGCGATGTTCAAGAGTAAACAAATCACGCCACATGTACAATACACATCAACTGGCGACTCTAATATTCTTGCACAAGTGTGCTGATGTCATTTATACCGTTTTTACAATGATGCAGTAGTATACATAATAATAAATCTTCAATTTATTGTGAGAATAAAAATTCAAAATGGAAAGCAAAAGTAATGTAAGAGGGGCCTGGAGACGTGACTAATGGACAGATAAAATGTTATTCGAGTGCCAGGAATGTCTGTCTCGTTTATTCTGGACCCTATTTTGAAATTGGCATCTTTTGAAATTTGTGTGAAATTGTGAAATTGGACAAATTGCCAATTTCTGACCACCTTATTGGGTAGTTGAAATCGGTAAATTGGCGGTTTCTTGTACTTAATCGATAGAAGAAATGGAGTTCTAGAGAAATAGCTATAATTGTAGTAGACTGAAACATTGGAATTTGCCGAAAATAGGGCTCAAAGTCGGCGAAATCGCCGATGCGTAAATAGCATCGATACCGCTAACTTCGCGAGAGCATAATTCCGTTAGTTTTCGATCAAATTTCATAATTTTGGTGGCGTTATGATCGGAAAAAGATTCTCTATCATTTCATAAGAAAAAAAAATTTTTTTTTTTTCCGAAAATGTTTCGACCCTGAGAGAGAGTTAAGAATCGGGGTCTCGACCCTGAAAGGGTTAACACACACTATTTTCTCTGGGGAGGGTGCACTGTGACTCCCGTGGCGTTCAGTTGGAGGCATTTCTTGCTTCTCTCCCCCCCATGTTTTAAATACAGGTACTCCTACCCATTTTGATCCTCGAACTCATTCCTTCTCCTGTATCAATCTCTCCATCTGCTCTTCCTCAACAGTCCTTGACTTCACCTGGTCTGTCCTCCCGGACTTACATGACAGCTATCATTTCCCAATCATCCTTAAGTCCCCTTCGTTTTTTCCACCTCCTGTTGCCTATGCTGGCAATTTGACCGGCGAAATGGGACCTCTACGCACATCTTACTGCCTTTCATGAGGTTCCTTCCTCGTCTTCCATTGATGAGGTTTTACATCTCTTTTCGTCCACCATCTTCATAGCAGCTTCACATTCTATTCCCAAATCTCGGGAAGCATTCTCAGAAGTGCGTGCCTTGGTGGTCTCCCTGCTTGTGCCGGGCAGTACGTTTGAAACGCGCTGCGTGGGACAGGTATCGGATAACAGAACCACAGAGAGATTCCTTGATTTTAAGCAGAAGGAGCTATTGCTCGCCGTGTTATACGTGACGCTAAACGCACTTACTGTCGAGATTACGTTTCTACTGTCACTTCGACTTCTCGATGAGTGCAGTCTGGAAGAAAGTGCGGAAATTAAGTGGTAAATTCTCCCGACCCGGCTCCTGTTCTTCAGGTTGCCGGTGTCGATATCTTACCCTCTTGCCATTGCCACTGAAATTGGTAATCATCTGGTCCGCATTTCTCAGGTGCCCATCTTTGCCCTCGTTCCTTTCTTCTAAGTCTGCCACGAGTTAAAGCCCTTAGATTTTTCTTCTCTTAGAGAAGAATCTTTTAATGTGCCTTTTACCTTCAAAAACTGGAGGCAACACTCTCTGCTTGCCGATCATCGGCAGCTGGGCCAGACGGCATACATATTCATATGCTACAGCATTTACATCAGTCTCTCTTACTGTCCTCTTGCGACTCTATAATCTTATATGGTCGCAAGGAGTTCTTTCCTAGCTGTGGGAAATCTGCTATTGTTCTCCCTTTTCGCAAAC
>WNWK01019003.1:0-38722 GCA_009830355.1 Cherax destructor | reverse complement strand
GGGAAGGGGGAGTGTGGGAGGTGGGTGAATGTTGTATGGTGGTGGAGGGAAGGTAGGGAGTGTGGTGAATGTTTGATGGGGTTGTTGAGGGCGTGCTGCCAGAGGGAAGGTTTTGTTATTATTATTAAAATTTTAATTGAATTTATTTTCATATTTATATGACACAAAACCGGAGAGAGAGAGAGAGAGAGAGAGAGAGAGAGAGAGAGAGAGAGAGAGAGAGAGAGAGAGAGAGAGAGAGAGAGAGAGAGAGAGAGAGACAGAGACAGAGACAGAGAGAGACAGAGAGAGACAGAGAGAGACAGAGAGAGACAGAGACAGAGAGAGACAGACAGAGAGACAGACAGAGAGACAGAGTCTGAGACGGACAGGAAACGAGACGACCCTCGACCTGACCATAACGGCGCTTGGTCACGCAATCTCCAGCCACACGACAGACGTAAAAAAAATGATATTATGGAAAATTCTCTTGTTAAGAGCTACAAGGAAATTTAATTTATTTCAAAAGAAGGGATAGCAATTATGGTAATGGTGGTAGCTAATGCTGTAACCAGCACTCAACTACCAGGTCTTTTCTACCACTCTCTCTGTACTCACCTATATGTACTCACCTATATGTGGTTGCAGGGGTCGAGTCATAGCTCCTGGCCCAGCTTCTTCACTGGTCGATACTAATTCACTCTCTCCCTGCTCCATAAGCTTTATCATACCTCTTCTTAAAGCTATGTATGGAATTTGCTTCCACTACTTCATTCTCCAGATTATTCCACTTCCTGACAACTCTAAGGCAAAAGAAATACTTCCTAACATCCCTATGACTCATCTGGGTTTTCAGCTTCCAATTGTGGCCCCTTGTTCCTGTATCCCATCTCTGAAACATTCGAGCCCTTTCCACCTTGTCAATTCCTCTCAGTATTTTATACGTTGTTATCATGTCCTCCCTGTCCCTCCTATCCTCTAGTATCATCAGGTTGAGTTCCCTTAACCTCTCCTCATAAGACATACCTCTCAGTTCCAGGACTAAACGTGTTGGAAATTTTTGCATTTTCTCCAATTTCATGACGTGTTTGACTAGGTGGGGGTTCCATACTGGTGTTGCATACTCCAGTATAGGCCTGACGTACACGGTGTACAATGTCGTGAATACTCCTTACTCAGATATCTAAACGCTAATCTCAGGTTTGCCAATCGCCCATACGCTGCAACAGTTATTTGATTGATGTGCGCCTCAGGAGACATGTTCGTTATAATGCTTACCACAATATCCTTTTCTTTATGTGACGTTCGCAGCCTTTGATTCCCTAACCTGTATGCCGTCTGCGGTCTTCTGTTTCCTTCCCCAATCTTCATGACCTTACACTTACTGATGTTAAACTCCAGGAGCCATTTCTTTGACCAGACTTGTAGTCTGTCCAGATCCCCTTGTAATCTTAACTGATCCTCGTCCGCTTGTATTCTCCTCATCAGTTTCACATCATCAGCGAACAGTGACACTTCTGAATCTATTCCTTCCGTCATGTCATTCACATAAATAAGAAACAACACCTGACCTAGGACTGACCCTTGTGGAACCCCACTCGACACATGCGCCCACTCTGACACTTCATCACGTACCAACACTCGTTGTTTCCTTCCTGTTAGGTATTCCCTGATCCATTGCAGTACTTTCCCTATTATTCCTGCCTGCTCCTCTAATTTTTGCATCAGTCTCTTGTGTGGTACTGTGTCAAAAGCCTTCTTACAGTCCAAAAAGATGCAATCTACTCATCCCTCTCTCTCCTGTCTTACTTCTGTTACATTATCGTAGAACTCAAGTAGATTTGTGACAGGATTTCCCATCTCTGAAGCCGTGCTGATTGTCATGTATGAGCCCAATCTTTTCAATATGTTCCACCTCTCTTCTCCTGATGATATTTTTCATTACTTTGCATACTATAAAAGTCAGATACACTGGTCGATAGTTTAACGCTTCCTGTCTATCTCCTTTGGAACTACATTTGCTGTCTTCCACGCCTCAGGCAATTGTCCAGTTTCGATAGATTTACTGAAGATTGCTGCTAGCGGCACACACAGTTCCTCTCCTCCTTCTCTCAGTATCCAAGGAGATATGTTATCTGGGCCCACCGCCTTTGAGGTATCTAGTTCACCTAGCAGTTTCATCACCTCTACCTTGGTTATGTAAATAAATGGTATAAAATACCGACACAATGGAAAAATAAACACATAAGCAGTATAATGTGATCCTTTATTGACAACGTTTCGCCCACGCAGTGGGCTTTATCGAGTCACAGACAGATCTACCTGGAAAATGAGCAACATGGAGATATATATAGGGTACAGTCAGGTGGAGAATGCTGGGTCAGGTGGAGAAAGCTGCATGTGAGTCTTAAAAAGTAGTGTGATAGTTAAAAACATAGTGTGACTTAAAGGACCTGCAGTGTACCATTCTTGAGTTCTAGGTGGGATAGCGTTGAAGAAGTTTCTTGGCAATAGGTTCAGCTATGTTGTAGAAGCCGTTGTTCTGGTTGAAGTTGTTGGATATACAGATGAGTGATGATTCTAGGATTCTTCGGTATTGCGTGTTGTCTTCTCTGGCGATGAGTCTTGCGTTTCTGTAGTTGATTAAATGGTTGTGTAAATTTCGGTGTTGAACACAGGCATTTCTTGAGTCGTCAGATCTGCCTGCGTACTGGTGTTCTGAAATGCGTGTTTGTAGGTCTCTGGATGTTTCGCCAACGTATAATTTGCTGCAGCCATTACAAGGGATTGTGTATACCCCTGCCGTGGATTGAAGCTTTCCTGTCTGTTACTGGTAATGTCCTTAATGGTGGTGGATGTGGAGGTGGATACTCGGAATGAGGTCTTAGAAAAATGTTGGAAACTTGTTTGGAAATGGAGTTGGTGGGAAGGACTATGTATCTCTTCTCAGCAGTGTCTTCTCTGGGTGTGTTGAAGATGTTTAATGCCCGTCGTCTGCAGTCTCTAATGAAGTGACGAGGATAGTGAAGTTTGGAAAAAACTTGTTCAATGAGGGAGCATTCTTCTTCAAGGAACTCACTGCTGCAGATTCTGAGTGCGCGCAGGAAAAAGCCTATAATTACACCACGTTTAATTTTGGTGTCGTGGTGAGGTAGAAGTGGAGAATATCGTGTTGATTGGTAGGTTTTCGATAGACTTTAAAACGAAGTTCATGGTCAGCTTTGCAGAGAAGAACATCAAGGAAAGGAAGAGTATTGTCGACTTCTTCTTCTAGTGTAAACTGGATTGATGGCTCAACCTGGTTGAGTTCGTGTTGGAGAGCTTGAACGTTGAAGCGTCTGGGAGTTATGATGAGAATGTCGTCAACATAACGAAGCCAGGTGACAGAAGAGGGAATAATAGTGGAAAATCGCTCGGCTTCCAAATGTTCCATATATGGTTCGCAAGGACGGCACTAAGTGGCGATCCCATGGGTAGTCCAAAAGTTTGCTGAAAGAGTTGGTTTTCGAAAGAGAAACATGTAAAGCCCACACATAGTTCAACAAGGTCGATGAAATCGCTGGCTGGAAGAGGAAGATCAAGCGAGTCGTCAATTTTCTTGCGCAAGAGATCGATAGCTTGTGTAGTAGGTACTTTGGTGAATAGGGATGTTACATCAAGGCTGGAGAGTTTCTTGTTTCTGATGTTGATGTTGCGAATGCGATTGAGAAGGTCACCAGAGTGTTTGAGATGTGCTGGACTGATGGTGCCCAAAAGTTTGGAGAGGTGTTTAGCGAGAATTCCTGAGATTTGGTGGGGAGCACTGCCTATTCCCGAGGATATGGGCCTCAATGGGATACCTGGTTTGTGAGTTTTTGGCAGACCGTAGAGACTGCAGACGACGGGCATTAAACATCTTCAACACACCCAGAGAAGACACTGCTGAGAAGAGATACATAGTCCTTCCCACCAACTCCATTTCCAAACAAGTTTCCAACATTTTTCTAAGACCTCATTCCGAGTATCCACCTCCACATCCACCACCATTAAGGACATTACCAGTAACAGACAGGAAAAGCTTCAATCCACGGCAGGGGTATACACAATCCCTTGTAATGGCTGCAGCAAATTATACGTTGGCGAAACATCCAGAGACCTACAAACACGCATTTCAGAACACCAGTACGCAGGCAGATCTGACGACTCAAGAAATGCCTGTGTTCAACACCGAAATTTACACAACCATTTAATCAACTACAGAAACGCAAGACTCATCGCCAGAGAAGACAACACGCAATACCGAAGAATCCTAGAATCATCACTCATCTGTATATCCAACAACTTCAACCAGAACAACGGCTTCTACAACATAGCTGAACCTATTGCCAAGAAACTTCTTCAACGCTATCCCACCTAGAACTCAAGAATGGTACACTGCAGGTCCTTTAAGTCACACTATGTTTTTAACTATCACACTACTTTTTAAGACTCACATGCAGCTTTCTCCACCTGACCCAGCATTCTCCACCTGACTGTACCCTATATATATCTCCATGTTGCTCATTTTCCAGGTAGATCTGTCTGTGACTCGATAAAGCCCACTGCGTGGGCGAAACGTTGTCAATAAAGGATCACATTATACTGCTTATGTGTTTATTTTTCCACCTTGGTTATGTGTATTGTGTCCAGCACCTGCTGGTGCACCCTACCTCCACGATTTGCTGGAAGCATCCCTGTCTCTACCGTAAATACTTCTCTAAATCTTGTGTTTAGTTCATCACATACTTCCAGGTCACTCTTTGTGAGCTCCCCTCCTTCTTTCCTCAGCCTGATTACCTGGTCCTTGACTGTTGTTTTTCTCCGAATGTGACTGTATAACAACTTTTGATGCTATGTCGTTCTCGTATTGCCTCTGGGCCTCTCTCCTTATCCCAGCATATTCATTTCTGGTTCTTCTGCTCAACTCCTTGTTTTCTTTAGTCCTTTGCCTTCTATACCTTTTCCATGCTCTAACACACTTGGCTTTAGCCTCTTTACACCTCCAGTTAAACCATGGGCTCACTCTGGTCTTATTATTTTTTCTGTTACCCTTTGGTATGAACTTCTCCTCTGCCTCCCTGCACTTAGTGGTCACTAGTTCCATCATTTCATTTACTGTGTTTCCCTCTAGTTCTCTTTCCCACTGCACTTCATGCAGGAAACTTCTCATTCCTATGTAATCCCCTTTTTTGAAGTTCGGCTTCTCTCGTTGTTATCGCGCTGTTGCATTCTCCATTTGTAACTCTACAAGGTATTCAAAACTCAGGACATCATGATTACTAGCGCCAAGGGGTCTTTCGTATGTGATATCCCCTATGTCTGAGCTATTCAAGGTGAATACAAGATCCAGCCTCGCTGAAACATCCTCTCCTCTCTCTCTGGTTGTATCCCTATGTTGGTGCATGAAATTCTCCAATACAGTCTCCAACATTTTAGCCCTCCATGTTTCTGGTCCCCCATGTGGCTCTAGGTTTTCCCAGTCAATCTCTTTATGATTGAAATCCCCCATTATGAGTAATTTTGTCCTACCCATATGAGCCATCCTGGCCACTTCAGCTAGTGTTTCCACCATTGCCATATTGTGCACATCATACTCTTGTCTTTTCCTCCTGCTGTTCAGTGGTGGGTTATACATCACTGCTATCATCACCTTTGGACACCCAGTCTGAAGTGTTCCAACAATGAAGTCTTCTGTTTCCCTTCTGTCCATTCCTCCCACTTCCTCAAAACTCCACTGGTTTTTGATGAGCAGCACTACTCCTCCCCCTCCTCTGTTCTCTCTGTCTTTCCTCAGGATCTGATATCATCCCTGTAAGTTTTGTCTCTGTTAGTGCTATGATGTTAGGTGATGCATCAGTGATTTGTTCTTGCCACTGTTCACTCTTATTTGTTATTCCATCTGCATTGGTGCACCATACCTTTAGCTTCCTTTCCATTACTTTATTTTGGGAAATGGGAGAGGAAGGTGCAGGCTGGGTGAGGTGGGAGGCAGGGCAGATTATGTGAAGCTGCTGTGATTGTGAACTTAGTGCTTAGGGAGGTGGGGGCTATGATGTGTGGTTTGTTTGTGGTTATTGTGTTTGGTTGATATGTGGTGAAAGGGGCTGAAGGGTTTCTAAAAGCATATGTGTTTGATGTTCCCCCAGAGGCTGTTCTTTCCTGTCTGTCGTTGCCTGTCCTGTCTCTCTTTCGTTCCACTGGTTTCGTCTTGCTCTCACTTTCAGTTGTTCCCTTTGTTTTTGTGTTCTGTCTCGATTGAGGTACACTTGTTGATATTCCTGAGAGTCTTTTAACATTGGCTTCTGTTGTAGTATCCTGCTCCTTACCACTTCCGTCTTGAATGTCAATTTGATTGGTCGATTTTTTCCTTCAAATACCCCCCAAGTCTGTGAAAATTTTCTACCTGAGACATGTCCTTCTCTCCTGTTATTGCAATGATGCTCTTAATCTCTGTTTCCTCCCAATGCTTTCTTTCATCAGAGGTCTTACCTTCAGCCTCATGAAGCCCATGAATAATTATTGACCTCTCCCTCTCTTCGCATTTCTTTTCTCTCAATATCTCTGGATCTGATTTAAGGATCTCCTTTGTTGTTTCCCTTATCATCTCCTGGACACTCTGATGACCTGATAGTATTTCTGCTAAAGACTTCTTAGCTCCATCCCCTCCTTCAGTCCCCTCGCTGCCTACTGGTGTTCCTATTTCAGTCACCTTACTCCTTTCGGACCTCATCTTTATATTTTGCTTCAGCACATTCATTTCTTCCTCCAGTCTTTGTATCTTTGCCTCAGCTACTACAGCTCGCAATTCCCACTTTTTGCTCTCTGCAGATATCTTCTCTAACATGTTATTGTAAAGCTCATTTAACCTTTTTTCCCATTCTTTATCCATTTTGTTCTTGAGCCGTTCTACCCATTCTTCCTTTTCAGACCAACCATCCTCAGTTCCCTTGCCTTTATGTCCTCCCTTTTGAGATCCCATTTTTTATCCTGTTAGGATGCTCTCGCTCCTTCAGCTTTGTGTAAAAATGGGTGTGTGGTGGAGGGGAGGGATTTATGATCTAATAGGTTAGGTTTGTCTGAGTACGTGAATATGTGTGTGTGTGTGTGTGTACTCACCTAGTTATGGTTGCAGGGGTCGATTCATAGCTCCTGTGTGTGTGTGTGTGTGTGTGTGTGTGTGTGTGTGTGTGCGTGTGTGTGTGCGTGCGCGCGTCTCAGTCTTTGAAAAAAGGGGAGGGGTCACTTTAACACACTAGACCACGCTACTCTTTTGAAGATTATAGAAATATTTCACACCCTATTCCACATTAATATATACTAATATTTAATACTATAATACTTACTGGTGTACACGTGTGTATGTGTGTGTGTGCTCGTTTACTAGCTTGTCGTTCTTTGAGAAAAAAGGGAGGGGGGGGGTCGCTAGGCTACACAACTCTTCTGAAGATTTGAAATCACTTACTAAATATTGTTAGAGTTACTCCTATCTGCTGGCACTAAAAGTTAGGGAGAGAGTGATGGTATAGCATACAACCAGCAGGGCGAGACACTGACACTTTAGACACCAACCAAAAATTGCTGCCACACATAGGCAAGTGACGTCGTCTGCACAACAATGGCGGCTCCTGGTGGTGGCTGCTATGATCTTCACTTTGTAACTCCCTCCGTAGATTTTATCATGCATAAAAAACTTGGTATTCACGCTTTTTCCTTTAGTGTTATGGTCATAACAAATCTGATGATACTAACTGCAGTCACAACACTAAGTGGTGGTGACTGACTAATATTTGTCTTTCATTATTTACTGTATCACTCGTTTATGACTTTATCACTACACTGCTGCTATAACCAACCAGATATTTGCATTTATTTTTTATTTAAGGTCCCAACCTTGACCCATTAAATATGATTGTTTTTATTATTTGTGTCAACATTGTCGCCGGCACTGACCAGCTGATTGCTACCCTCCCTCACACACCTTCCAGTAAAATCACCCTCATTCAAATTTAAATTGTAAAATTCTTGATGTTATCACATTATTCACACTCTAGAAAGTTGTTACACTCTTGTAGGTATGTTCACTGATTCACTCACGTAGGATGACCGCTAATAATAACGTAGGACAGCTGCTAGACGCTAAATCCCGGGAGCACTATTAACGATACTGCTTCACGTGTGTGTGTGTGTGTGTGTACTCACCTAGTTGTACTCACCTAGTTGTGGTTGCAGGGGTCGAGTCATAGCTCCTGGCCCCGCCTCTTCACTGGCCGCTACTGGATCACTCTCCCTGCGCCATGAGCTTTATCATACCTCTTCTTAAAGCTATGAATGGATCCTGCCTCCACTACATCGCTTCCCAAACTATTCCACTTCCCGACAACTCTGTGACTGAAGATATACTTCCTAACATCCCTGTGATTCATCTGAGTCTTCAACTTCCAACTGTGTTCCCTTGTTGCTGTGTCCCATCTCTGGAACATTCTATCTCTGTCCACCTTGCCAATTCCTCTCAGTATTTTATATGTCGTTATCATGTCCCCCCTATCTCTCCTGTTCTCCAGTGTCGTCAGGTCGATTTCCCTTAACCTCTCCTCGTAGGACATACCCCTTAGCTCCGGGACTAGTCTTGTTGCAAACCTTTGCACTTTCTCTAGCTTCTTTACGTGCTTGGCTAGGTGTGGGTTCCAAACTGGTGCTGCATACTCTAATATGGGCCTAACATACACAGTGTACAGGGTCCTGAACGATTCCTTATTAAGATGTCGGAATGCTGTTCTTAAGGTTTGCTAGGCGCCCGTATGCTGCAGCAGTTATTTGGTTGACGTGCGCCTCAGGAGATGTGCCTGGTGTTATACACCCCCCCAGATCTTTTTTCTTGAGTAAGGTTTGTAGTCTCTGGCCCCCCTAGACTACTCCGTCTGCGGTCTTCTTTGCCCTTCCCCAATCTTCATGACTTTGGGGTTGAACTCCAGGAGCCAATTGCTGGACCAGGCTTGCAGTCTGTACAGATCCATTTGTAGTTCTGCCTGGTTCTCGTCTGATTGAATTCTTCTCATCAACTTCACATCATCTGCAAACTATTCATTCCGTCATGTCGTTCACAAATACCAGAAACAGCACCGGTCCTTGGACTGACCCCTGTGGAACCCCACTCATGTGTGTGTGTGTGTGTGTGTGTGTGAGTGGTGTGTGTGTGTGTGTGTGTGTGTGTGTGTGTGTGTTATTTACCATTTTGTCCTAGGCACATGTCGATTAGACACTAGGCCTGTTGTATATGTGTGTGTAAGGAAACACTTCGAAATGTGTGTGTGTGTGTGTGTATATATATATATATATATATATATATATATATATATATATATATATATATATATATATATATGTATATGTGTATATATATATATATATATATATATATATATATATATATATATATATATATATATATATATATATATATATATATATATATATAAAGTGTGTCAGGGAAGGATAGACATGAAGAGGTTAATAACATTATCAAGAGGAGCCTCACAACAGCCGGATGCCCAGCAGTAAGGGAACCACCCCAACTATGCAGATCTGAAGTTTGGAAAAAACTTGTTCAATGAGGGAGCATTCTTCTTCAAGGAACTCACTGCTGCAGATTTTTCCAAACTTCACTATCCTCGTCACTTCATTAGAGACTGCAGACGACGGGCATTAAACTTCTTCAACACACCCAGTATCCGAGTATCCACCTCCACATCCACCACCATCAAGGACATTACCAGTAACAGACAGGAAAAACTTCAATCCACGGCAGGGGTATACACAATCCCTTGTAATGGCTGCAGCAAATTATACGTTGGCGAAACATCCAGAGACCTCCAAACACGCATTTCAGAACACCAGTACGCAGGCAGATCTGACGACTCAAGAAATGCCTGTGTTCAACACCGAAATTTACACAACCATTTAATCAACTACAGAAACGCAAGACTCATCGCCAGAGAAGACAACACGCAATACCGAAGAATCCTGGAATCATCACTTATCTGTATATCCAACAACTTCAACCAGAACAACGGCTTCTACAACATAGCTGAACCTATTGCCAAGAAACTTCTTCAACGCTATCCCACCTAGAACTCAAGAATGGTACACTGCAGGTCCTTTAAGTCACACTATGTTTTTAACTATCACACTACTTTTAAGACTGTCACATGCAGCTTTCTCCACCTGACCCAGCATTCTCCACCTGACTATACCCTATATATATTCATGTTACTCATTTTCCAGGTAGATCTGTCTGTGACTCGATAAAGCCCACTGCGTGGGCGAAACGTTGTCAATAAAGGATCACATTATACTGCTTATGTGTTTATTTTTCCATTGTGTCGGTATTTTATACCATTTATTTACATTGTGGAGTACATGGAGAGTAAAAGAGAGGTAGAGTAGTAAGGGAGTGTAAAGGAAGAGCAGATGATAGTGTGGGTGAGGTGCTGTCAACAAATTTTGTTGAGAATAAGAAAAAGTTTTGAAATGAGATAAATAGGTTGAGAAAGCCTAGGGAACAAATGAATTTGACAGTTAAAAACAGAATAGGTAAGATGGTAGATGGGGAGTTGGAGGTATTGGGAAGATGGAGGGACTATTTTGGGGAACTATTAAATGTTGATGAAGATAGGGAAGCTGTGATTTCATGCATTGGCCAGAGAGGTATAACATCTTTTAGGAGTGAAGAAGAGCAAGATGTGATTGTGAGAGAGGTGCGTGAGGCAGCTGGAATTGATGGGATCGTGATAGAAATGTTAAAAGCAGGTGGAGATATAATTTTGGACTAGTTGGTACTTTTTTTCAATAAATTTACGAAAGAGGAAAAGGTGCCCAAGGACTGGTTAAGAGCATGCATAGTTCCCTTATATAAAGGGAAGGGGACAAAAGAGAGTGTAAAAATTATAGGGGGATAAGCCTAGTGAGTATACCAGGTATAATGTATGGTAGGGTTATCATTGAAAGAATTAGGGGTAAGACAGACAGCTGGATTGCAGATAAACAAGGAGGCGTTAGATAACAAAAAAGGCACAATACCGTGACTGGAACAATACACACACAACCCGCACATATAAAAGGGAGGAGCTTACGACGACGTTTCGGCCCGACTTGGACCATTTACAAAGTCACACTAACACACAGAGACGGAGGAAGGGGTATTTATAGGCAGGCAGACAGGGGAGGGTACAAGAGGGTTTTCCTTTCTTTCTTTTCTTTTGCCTTGTATTTGTCCTTCATTTTATTCGCCTTTCCTCCCTCTGTGTTCTCGTCCCACCCTTGCGGGCCGCTAGCCTCATTGCAATGCTCCTTTCCTAGAATATGACTGTCTCCACTACTACTATTACTACTACTACCACTTCCACTACTTACTCCATTATTACCCCACTCTCTTGTACCCTCCCCTGTCTGCCTGCCTATAAATACCCCTTCCTCCGTCTCTGTGTGTTAGTGTGACTTTGTAAATGGTCCAAGTCGGGCCGAAACGTCGTCGTAAGCTCCTCCCTTTTATATGTGCGGGTTGTGTGTGTAAGGAGGCGTTAGAATGGGTAGGGGATGTGTGGTCCAAGTGTTGCAAGTGTATGGAATAGGTAGTAAGTTACTAAATGCTGTAAAGATTTTTTATGATAGTGAGGCTCAGGTTAGGGTGTATAGGATAGGGGGAGATTACTTCCCAGTAAAAGTAGGTCTTAGATGGGGATGCGTGATGTCACCATGGTTGTTTAACATATTTAAAGATGGGGTTGTAAAAGAAGTAAATGCTAGGGTGTTGGGGAGAGGAGTGGGATTAAATTATGCAGAATCAAATACAAAATGGGAGTTGACACAGTTACTTTTTGCTGATGATACTGTGCTTTTGGGAGATTCTGAAGAGAAGTTGCAAAGGTTAGTGGACGAGTTTGGGAGGGTGTGTAAAGGTAGAAATTTGATAGAGAACATAGATAAGAGTAAGGTGATGAGGGTATCAAACGAGTTGGATTAGGAAAAATTGGATATCAGATTGGAGGGAGAGAGTATGGAAGAGATGAATGTGTTCAGATAATTAAGAGTGAACGTGTCAGCGGATGGGTTTATGAGGACGAGGTAAACCAAAGAACTGATGAAGGGAAAAAGGTGAGTGGTGCCATGAAGGCAAAGAAGGGAATGTATGAGAGTATAGTGGTACCAACACTCTTATATGGGTGTGAAGCATATGTTGTGAATATTACAGCGAGAAGGAAGCTGAAGGCAGTGGGAATGTTGTGTCTTAGGGCAATGTGTGGGGTAAATATTATAGAGAATTCGTAGTGTGGAAATTAGGAGGAGGGATGGAGTTACGAAAATATTATTCAGAGGGCTGATGACGGGCTGTTGAGGTGCTTTGGTCATTTAGAGAGGATGGAGCAAAATAGGATGACTTGGAGGGTGTATAAATCTGTAGTAAAAGGAAGGTGGGGTATGGGTCATCTTTGGAAAAGTTGTAACACGCTCACACAGCAGGCATGTCTGAGTGGAGACAAATGGTTTTTGGGACTTGAAGACCTATTGGAATGTGAGCAATATAATATTTTGTGAAGGGATTCAGAGAAACCAGCTAGCTGGACTTGAGTCCTGGAGGTGGAAAGTACAGTGCCTCCACTGTAAAGGAGAGGTTTGAGATATTTGCTGTGTAGAGTGACATCTAAACCTGTGCACCTCTGGCAAGACAGAGGGAAAGTGGAACAGAATTCTTCCTCTGTAAGCCATGTGTGTCGTAAGAGGCGATTAAAATGCCGGGAGCAAAAGGCTAGTAACGCCGTCTGTATAAATTATTAAATGTAAAACGAAAGACTTTTCTTTTCTTTTTTAGGTCACCGTGCCTCGGTGGGATACCGTGCCTCGGTGGGATACCGTGCCTCGGTGGGATACCGTGCCTCGGTGGGATACCGTGCCTCGGTGGGATACCGTGCCTCGGTGGGATACCGTGCCTCGGTGGGATAACGTGCCTCGGTGGGATACCGTGCCTCGGTGGATACCGTGCCTCGGTGGGATACCGTGCCTCGGTGGGATACCGTGCCTCGGTGGGATACCGTGCCTCGGTGGGATACCGTGCCTCGGTGGGATAACGTGCCTCGGTGGGATACCGTGCCTCGGTGGGATACCGTGCCTCGGTGGGATACCGTGCCTCGGTGGGATACCGTGCCTCGGTGGGATACCGCGCCTCGGTGGGATACCGCGCCTCGGTGGGATACCGCGCCTCGGTGGGATACCGTGCCTCGGTGGGATACCGTGCCTCGGTGGGATACCGTGCCTCGGTGGGATACCGTGCCTCGGTGGGATACCGTGTCTGAACACATAAGAATAATAATAATAATAATAATAATAATAAATTAAGAAATTTACTATAAGAACCAGGATATATAAAAAAAATCGAATGTAATAACTTTAAATAGAAGTCTGGAAACCCATCAGACTTATTAAACTTACGAGTTTTAAATGAGGGGAAAAAACTGAAATCGTCCGACTGTCTTCTTCATCTCTCATTCCCGTTTTTATTTTCCTATGTCCAGCAAAAGAAGTGGAAACACAAGCAAATACGCAGAGAGAAACTTCAAACTCAAAGTTTGAAGTCCCTTAACCAGTACTCCCTAAAACGATAGTGTGAAAGATACATCATAATCTACAGATGAAAAATCCTAGAGGGACTGGCCCCAAATCTGCACAGAGAAATCACTCCCTTCGAAAGCAAAATACTAGACAGACTGTGCAGCATCTCCCAGTGAAAAACAAGGTTGCCACTAAGAGAAAACAATAAGTGTCTGGGGCCTAAGACTCTTCAACAGTCTCTCATCATACATAAGGGGAATTACCATTAGACCCCTGGCTGTCTTCAAGAGGGAACTGGACAAATACCTAAAGTCAGTGCCCGATCATCCGGGCTGTGCTTCGTACGTTGGATTGCGTGCAGCCAATAGTAACAGCCTGGTTAATTACACCCTGATCTATCGGGAGGTCTGGTCGAGGACTGGGCCGCGGGGGTGTTGACCCCAGAAAACCCCTCCAGGTTGATTCCAGAAAAATAAAACAGATTGTTTATCTCCAGCAGCTGATCAGAAGCTGGGAGGAAAGGAAGGATACAACAGGCATTCCCCCTCTGAATCACCACACTGAGATGCTGGTACAGGAAGGTGGCAGTCCATGGATCTCTTATGACTCACGAAATCGTAATAGCACGACTGCAAACAAATCACAGGCCTGCGAGTTTTATGACTCGCCTGCTGTAGGTTCGAGTCTCACTCGTTGTGTGACTTGGGTCTCTTAGTAATGTAGATGAGCCTGGGAACGTCTTCACTGAGGAAGCTTGCGGCATCTTTGCCACCGGGTGCAAGAGTCTCCCATCTTACTGGGAGTAAGTGGTACCGATGGTTCAGGTCCCATACTTGTTGAGTTTAACCTCTCTTCTTTGATCAACAAGACATTTTTTTTTACAATCACTGTTACGAATGTAGGTGTTAGCCAGACACCTGGCTGACACCTATATTCGTTACACCTACATTCATTACACCTACATTCGTTACACCTACATTCATTACACCTACATTCGTTACACCTACATTCGTTACACCTACATTCATTACACCTACAGTCATTACACCTACAGCCATTACACCTACATTCATTACACCTACATTCATTACACCTACATTCATTACACCTACATTCATTACAGCGACTCCTGGGAGCCAGCGAGTCCTGGGAGCCAGCGACTCCTGGGAGCCAGCGACTCCTGGGAGCCAGCGACTCCTGGGAGCCAGCGACTCCTGGGAGCCCGCGACTCCTGGGAGCCAGCGACTCCTGGGAGCCAGCGACTCCTGGGAGCCAGCGACTCCTGGGAGCCAGCGACTCCTGGGAGCCAGCGACTCCTGGGAGCCCGCGACTCCTGGGAGCCCGCGACTCCTGGGAGCCCGCGACTCCTGGGAGCCCGCGACTCCTGGGAGCCAGCGACTCCTGGGAGCCAGCGACTCCTGGGAGCCAGCGACTCCTGGGAGCCAGCGACTCCTGGGAGCCAGCGACTCCTGGGAGCCAGCGACTCCTGCGAGCCAGCGACTCCTGGGAGCCAGCGACTCCTGGGAGCCAGCGACTCCTGGGAGCCCGCGACTCCTGGGAGCCCGCGACTCCTGGGAGCCAGCGACTCCTGGGAGCCAGCGACTCCTGGGAGCCAGCGACTCCTGGGAGCCAGCGACTCCTGGGAGCCAGCGACTCCTGGGAGCCA
This sequence comes from Cherax destructor, assembly GCA_009830355.1. Taxonomy (NCBI): domain Eukaryota; kingdom Metazoa; phylum Arthropoda; class Malacostraca; order Decapoda; family Parastacidae; genus Cherax; species Cherax destructor. Next base: position 23,457 of record WNWK01019003.1, on the reverse strand, counting down.
GCGACTCCTGCGAGCCAGCGACTCCTGGGAGCCAGCGACTCCTGGGAGCCAGCGACTCCTGGGAGCCAGCGACTCCTGGGAGCCAGCGACTCCTGGGAGCCAGCGACTCCTGGGAGCCAGCGACTCCTGGGAGCCAGCGACTCCTGGGAGCCAGCGACTCCTGGGAGCCAGCGACTCCTGGGAGCCAGCGACTCCTGGGAGCCAGCGACTACTGGGAGCCAGCGACTCCTGGGAGCCAGCGACTCCTGGGAGCCAGCGACTCCTGGGAGCCAGCGACTCCTGGGAGCCAGCGACTCCTGGGAGCCAGCGACTACTGGGAGCGAGCGACTCCTGGGAGCCAGCGACTCCTGGGAGCCAGCGACTCCTGGGAGCCAGCGACTCCTGGGAGCCAGCGACCTTCACTAAGCTCGTGATCACCAGGGAGTCTTCAATCTCCTGGACCCACAAAGAGTCAAGAGACCTTGAAGCATCGAGCACATGTGAGATAATGCCAATTAATATGTATATATATTCAGTCTCACCTCTACCTATAATGTTTTCTCGTTGCTGTCACTTCAGTCTCACCTCTACCTATAATGTCTTCTCGCTGCTGTCACTTCAGTCTCACCTCTACCTATAATGTCTTCTCGTTGCTGTCACTTCAGTCTCACCTCTACCTATAATGTCTTCTCGTTGCTGTCACTTCAGTCTCACCTCTACCTATTATGTCTTCTCGTTGCTGTCACTTCAGTCTCACCTCTACCTATAATATCTTCTCGTTGCTGTCACTTCAGTCTCACCTCTACCTATAATGTCTTCTCGCTGCTGTCACTTCAGTCTCACCTCTACCTATAATGTCTTCTCGCTGTTGTCACTTCAGTCTCACCTCTACCTATAATGTCTTCTCGCTGCTGTCACTTCAGTCTCACCTCTACCTATAATGTCTTCTCGCTGCTGTCACTTCAGTTTCATCTTTACCTGTAATGTAATCTTGCTGTCACTTCTAGTCCATTTGACATTCCTATGAATTTTTGCTGTTGTTTTGTGTTCAAATGAAGTCCTAGAGGAAAACTAGTTTGCTTGCCCTTACGTCATCTTTAGACGATTTTCGTAATTATAAATACAATATGGCGTCAAAAATAAGTGGACCGCAGGGGTCGAATTTTCAAAAATGCCAAAGAGAATTCTGTGACATTTTTGAAGAAGAATTTAATGCTGAGTAACATACTATTCAAAGCTGACTTGATTTGGCTAGATCTTCCTTATTTCTTATATCCTATAATATTTTTTTATGCAGGAGTTCGAGATGATAATAATACCTGTAGGTCCTAGACATGCTAACAGGTTGGGAAGGATAATACCTGTAGGTCCTAGACATGCTAACAGGTTGGGAAGGATAATACCTGTAGGTCCTAGACATGCTAACAGGTTGGGAAGGATAATACCTGTAGGTCCTAGACATGCTAACAGGTTGGGAAGGATAATACCTGTAGGTCCTAGACATGCTAACAGGTTGGGAAGGATAATACCTGTAGGACCTAGACATGCTAACAGGTTGGGAAGGATAATACCTGTAGGTCCTAGACATGCTAACAGGTTGGGAAGGATAATACCTGTAGGTCCTAGACATGCTAACAGGTTGGGAAGGATAATACCTGTAGGTCCTAGACATGCTACCAGGTTGGGAAGGATAATACCTGTAGGTCCTAGACATGCTAACAGGTTAGGAAGGATAATACCTGTAGGTCCTAGACATGCTACCAGGTTGGGAAGGATAATACCTGTAGGTCCTAGACATGCTACCAGGTTGGGAAGGATAATACCTGTAGGTCCTAGACATGCTACCAGGTTGGGAAGGATAATACCTGTAGGTCCTAGACATGCTAACAGGTTGGGAAGGATAATACCTGTAGGTCCTAGACATGCTACCAGGTTGGGAAGGATAATACCTGTAGGTCCTAGACATGCTAACAGGTTGGGAAGGATAATACCTGTAGGTCCTAGACATGCTACCAGGTTGGGAAGGATAATACCTGTAGGTCCTAGACATGCTACCAGGTTGGGAAGGATAATACCTGTAGGTCCTAGACATGCTAACAGGTTGGGAAGGATAATACCTGTAGGTCCTAGACATGCTACTAGGTTGGGAAGGATAATACCTGTAGGTCCTAGACATGCTAACAGGTTGGGAAGGATAATACCTGTAGGACCTAGACATGCTAACAGGTTGGGAAGGATAATACCTGTAGGTCCTAGACATGCTACCAGGTTGGGAAGGATAATACCTGTAGGTCCTAGACATGCTACCAGGTTGGGAAGGATAATACCTGTAGGTCCTAGACATGCTACCAGGTTGGGAAGGATAATACCTGTAGGTCCTAGACATGCTACCAGGTTGGGAAGGATAATACCTGTAGGTCCTAGACATGCTAACAGGTTGGGAAGGATAATACCTGTAGGTCCTAGACATGCTACCAGGTTGGGAAGGATAATACCTGTAGGTCCTAGACATGCTAACAGGTTGGGAAGGATAATACCTGTAGGTCCTAGACATGCTACCAGGTTGGGAAGGATAATACCTGTAGGTCCTAGACATGCTACCAGGTTGGGAAGGATAATACCTGTAGGTCCTAGACATGCTACCAGGTTGGGAAGGATAATACCTGTAGGTCCTAGACATGCTAACAGGTTGGGAAGGATAATACCTGTAGGTCCTAGACATGCTACTAGGTTGGGAAGGATAATACCTGTAGGTCCTAGACATGCTACCAGGTTGGGAAGGATAATACAGTGTGAAACAAACGGAGTCGTAGTTGATCCACCGTTCACAATGTTGCATTAGATTACTGCGATGACCATAATGATGTATGGATAGGGAATTTGATCTGCATTGCAATGGTGTGCATGATTTAGCCGCAGTATCAACTTCGCTGCTTTGATGAGTTTAGATGAATCCTTGTGAATGCTGACCAGACCTCAATAATTGATGATGAAACTATGAAACTGCTTGTTGATGAGATTTATGTTAATCTAAAGATATGTACTTTGACACCCATTAAAGTGTGCGATAAGTACGTGAGTTATGATGGCCAGTTGACATGGAGGCAACTGTTTACCACACTAGTTACCCATTTGGATGATGATGATATGTGTCTTCATACGGAAGGTTGTGTATCCACAACCGATGCAATTGCTGTCCCATTCAACAATACTGTCATGAAGGTGATTTCACTGACGCCAAAACAAAACAACAAACTAGTGCAACACTGCTTAGGATCTGGGTCCCATTGCTATGGAAGTGGAAAACTCCCCTCACTCACTAGAGGATCATCGCCCTCATCTGTACAATCTCCTCACCGATCAAACTGTCGCTGGTGAGGTGAACGTGGCTGATTCCATTGTGACTGGAGGAAAGATAAAGAGCAAATTCATCACCGGTCTCCTTGATGGGTTCTGTGTCCTTGCCAGTAGCCTCATCAAGACGATGAACGTTGTCAAGAAGCATGGCAAGAGTAACAAGGTTGAGCCTCTTATCGGCCTTGAGAAAATTTTTCTAAGACTCTTGGTGATTGGTCAGCGCCGGTAGATGGAGCTTCGGCCTCTGTTCACCTAAGAGGTGTGTGCAGTGTGTTCATCGCTCATTAGTGAGCATGGTTGTCTCTGGGAAGGCAACAAGTCAGCTTTGAGCAAACGCCTTGGTATGCTTGATATCTTACCAACAGCTGCTCATGTTGTTAGCGTGGATATTCAGCAACTGTTCTACCATATCGTGTGGCAACATGTCGGCAGTTTCTCAGAGCTGATCACATCCATCAAGGGTGGTCTGAGTCACTATCCAGAGCGTATTCATAAAGTGTCTTTTCTACATATTCATAAAATCATTGTCATTGACAAATACCGAGATGTCTTTACCAAGGATCACGAAAGAATACGACAGGCTGAAGTTCCCATCGACTACGAGCTGTCAATCACCAGTTCTCTGAGGCTGGCAAGTATGTTGTCTACCTTCAGTCTAGAAGAGAATGTGACAGTGGAGACTCAGGATGATGGTGCCATTGGTTATGATAAGGCAGTCATCACTTAGCCACGACACACACGACTGCTCTATCAGCTGGGAGCAGGAAAGCTAAAGCTAAAAGAATGTCCTACTGCGAGGCAAGACAATTAAAAGATTGACTCACCAGAATCAATACTGACGCTTCACGTAGCGCAATTGTTAGATCTTACACTGAATGTCATGTTCAACTTTAGCTCTTAACTGGAATAAAAGACGAAAATAAACTGAGAGGCAATAAATTTCGTGTCTTCATTCAGAAACGAAGCCATAGGTTGGCCAGGGGTGACCAACCTATGTTGCATGAGCCAAAAGTAGCGAACTGCATGATTACAAGTGGCGTATTGCACCCCAGTGATAACAATACAAAAGCAAGCCTACTCATACAAAAAATATTAACTAATAACCGATTTGAAGAACAAAATTATAACAGAAATTCAAGTAACTTAGAAATGAGTTTTACAGAGAATAAATCTGAAGCTTAACAATCATTTTTAGTGATTTTATTATTTCGTGCGCATCTTTTAGTGAATGTTTTCTTCTTTCACATTAATCTGTTTTCAGCTAAAAAAATATTCAGTGACTTAGACCAGGAATAAATTGCAGTGAACACCCGCACCGCGTTTATGAGTTGCTATATATTCACTACACACAGTGCTCTGCCCTTATCTGGGACATTGTACAAAGAAGGACTTTTGTACAGGAGTCGTTCCATAAGTGTGCACGTTTGATACTTGTTTGATCTTGAGGCGCCAGGCACCAGCTGTGGCTGCAGTTATTTACCATTTTGTCCTAGGCACATGTCAATTAGACACTAGGCCTGTTGTATATATGTATGTGTATGTAAGGAAACACTTCGAAATGTTTCTGCCCCACCGGGAATTGAACCCGGCCCCTCCGTGCGTGAAGCAAGAGCTTTACCCACTAGGCCACCGGCACGTTTCTACCAGTCAGTTTACAACTGACACTCGTGTAGTATAGTTGTGATTCGCTCTTTGTGACCAATTGAAGTTTTGTACTTTTCAAAACCTAAGCTTTGTTTTTAGGTCAGTTACCCATCACAGTGCAAAAGAAAATGAGAGAAAGATAAGCAGAAAGTGATGATAAGCGTCAGTTTAATGAACAGTGGGAAAATGAGTTCTTATTTATTGCTGGTCCATCAAGAAAACTGTTGTGTATTGTTTGTAAAAACACTCAGGTAATAGAAGACATAATCTTAATAGACACTATAAAAAACATCGGGATGAAATAGAAGAAAAACTGAAGTTAGTGTTTGGGTCTGAGTTACGGAAAGAGTTTGTGATTATGAAAACGGATAAAATAAAAAGTAGACAAAATATATTTGTTAAAAGAAGTTGTGAAAGTTTGACGATGCTGGAAGCGTCGGAAGCGTCGGAAGCGTCGGAAGCGTCGGAAGCGTCGGTAGCGTCGGTAGCGTCGGTAGCGTCCTGCGAAATTGTCTTTGCGTTGGCTAAAAAACGGAAACCTTTCTGGGATGGAGAAGGAATTGTTAAGCCTCGTCTCCAGATATTTGCAAGATGTCTGGCCGATGAAAATATTGAAAGAAAAGTAGACGAAATGGCTGTGTCCCAACAAACAGTTACTAGACGCACCCAAGAACTTTCCCACGATGTATCTGAGCTACTGAGAGACCTTGCCCATCACTGTACTTTCTTGTGTTAAGCTTTGGATGAATCAGCTGACATGTGATGGAGCCCAGTTATGCATTTTCATAAGAGGAATTGATGATAATTTTAACATCTTTCAAGAACTTATCAGTCTTGAGTCACTTCATGGAAAAACAAGATGATCAGACATTTGACAAAGTAAAGTCATGTCTAGAAAAATCTGCAACTAGATTCTAGTAAATTCATCAGTGTTTTTACTGGCGGAGCATCGTCAATAGGACTACAACTTTACTTCAAACCTTTTTAGCTGGTCCTCTACTAAAATATCACTGCATTATTCAACAAGAATCACTGTGTGGAAAAACCTTAATTACAGCCAGTTATGTTACCCACTGTGAAATGCGGGTGAATATAACTAGAGCAACAACATTAAACAGAAGAGAATTCAGAGAAAATTGTGAATTGTTAGATTTGGAATATGTTGATGTGATCCTTCATTGTGAGGTGCGCTGCCTTTCTAAAGGACAGGTTCTCAGTAGATTTTGGAAACTGAGTTCATAATTTTCTAGACGAGAAGAATGAGGTGCCTGAGGAAAGAGATCTTTTATGTGATAACAAATGTCTATTTAATTTAGCATTTTTAGTTGATGTTACCAGCCATCTCAGTGATCTAAATATGAAACTGCAGGGCAAGAACAAATTGTTTACTAGCTTAGTTAATCATATCAGTGCATTCAAGATGGAGTTAAAACTCTTTACCTCTCAGAAAATGAGGATTTGATCCAGTTTCCTCATTTAAAAGAACAGAGTGAATGTGCTGAAGACAATGGCAATTTTACGGAATATATTGAAAAATCAGAGTAATTGGAAACTAGTTTTAATGATTTTGCTAAAGAAGAAGTCTGCATACTAGCACTTATAAGCCCATTTTCACTTAGTGAACAATAAATCCTGAAGATGCCTAGTAACATACAAATAGAATTTATTGATTTGAAAACAAATTCGTTATTGAAAATGAAATCTGCTGAGCTTCCCTCAGTTCTAAATGCTTCTAACATAATTCATTTTTGGCGATCATTAGTCTGTGAACATTTTCCAGAAGTAAGAAAATTTGCCCAGAGTTATATTGGTCGTTTTGGAACAACGTACTGATGCGATCAAGCATTTTCGTCTATGAAACTGATTAAAAACAAACTGAGGTCGCGACTCACTGATTCAAATTTGAATAATTCTCCGCTGTTCTCCGTAACTAACTTAACTACAAACATTACAAACTTGGTGAAATCAAAGCAGACTCGAAAGTCTCATTAAAGTAAATAATGTTTATCTTATCTTTATATTAAGTAATTTTATGTAAAAATGTTAAGTATGTCCATATTAACATATTTTTAATGAACTGGATGGGGGTACAAGAGTCGTACGGCGCATCTAAACTAGAACCTGAAAAAAATTGCGCATGGATTGCAAAAGGCTGGTGACAGCTTCACCTGTTCTTGCCCAGGTAATGGACGCCGTCGTATGTGACTCAAACATTGAAGATACAGTGCCAGCAAACCTGACAAAAACAAACGTGAACTGATTGACATGAAAAGTGACCAAACAATAATAAACAACGTCATGCATACCATAGGCAAGACAGGTAACACAAAATTGGAGAAATATGGTTTCGATGATTTATAAAAGACTGGAACAAACTGCTCGAGTGAAGTATGAAGTGCACAAACATTACAGTATTTATGAACCAAATGGATTAACACCATGATATATTAGGATTGAATTAGATGCAATAAAAAGCTCGGCTGACTACCTGAACCCGGGACGATAAATTAACCATGGAACATCCAGGACACAATATTCGTAGCTGAAACAATAGTAATTGCATAAGTGTAAGTAGTGGCAGTGGTGATTTAGATTTTTTTTTTTTTTAGATCTTGCAGCTTAAGTGGCTAGTGCACACCATGTCCCTCCTGTGGACGGTAGTGCAAGAGCATATGCATACACAAAAGGCCTAGAAACTTTATAGGGTCTTATCGCCCCTTTAACCCATTTAAAAGTTAAATTCAATTTTTGAAATAAAGACAGCTTATTTCTCGTCCAACCATTCACTCAAGCCTCCAATTAAAAGGCTACCTTCGCACTGTCATAATACCGAGGCATTTTAGTCCCAATGGGCAGCCAGACTTTATAAACCTATCATACAGACATATTTTTCATAAACAAGCGGAAACACCTTCTGCAGAATTCCTCTACTTCACCAAAACCCTTAATAAATTTATTAAACGTTTTAGTAAAAATACTAAACAAAAGGTTAAGAGTAGATACCTAACTCTACGTCGACCTTTTCTATTCAGTATCCATTCAGGTTTACCTATACGGCTTGGATGCCAAGAACTTTGAATGGTCTACAAGGTCATAGAACTTTCAAGCTTTAGAACTTCCACCCTATACGGCATAATATTCTAGTCTTCCACTTTTCAAGCTAAAAAGAAAGATTATGGGAAGTGGAAGAAGGGGATAAACTCTGTTATACATTCCTAATATCAACCATTCAGAAAGAGTCAGTAGCAAGTCTTTCTTAGTAGATAATCTCGACATGGACGGTGCGATCTGTTATCTGCACTTTCTGTTTACTCAACTGCTTAGATGTCTTGGTAGCAACAGGTCTCAAACGTGTCGGCGCTTCCTTTCCTCTCATATACAGCGAAAACTGGCGCTGATTTTGGTTCTTCCATCTTTTCTACTGAAGTCCGTCCCACAACACCGTTACCTCTTCCTCTCTACCATCTGTCTCACCCCTGCTGTGTCCTTCCTTCACCTCCACATCTTCCTCTCTACCATCTGTCTCACCCCTGCTGTGTCCTTCCTTCACCTCCACATCTTCCTCTCTACCATCTGTCTCACCAATGCCGTGTCCTTCCTTCACCAACACATCTTCCTCTCTACCATCTGTCTCACCCCTGCTGTGTCCTTCCTTCACCAACACATCTTCCTCTCTACCATCTGTCTCACCAATGCCGTGTCCTTCCTTCACCAACACATCTTCCTCTCTACCATCTGTCTCACCCCTGCTGTGTCCTTCCTTCACCTCCACATCTTCCTCTCTACCATCTGTCTCACCAATGCCGTGTCCTTCCTTCACCAACACATCTTCCTCTCTACCATCTGTCTCACCCCTGCTGTGTCCTTCCTTCACCTCCACATCTTCCTCTCTACCATCTGTCTCACCAATGCCGTGTCCTTCCTTCACCAACACATCTTCCCCTCTACCATCTCTCTCACCCCTGCTGTGTCCTTCCTTCACCTCCACATCTTCCTCTCTACCATCTGTCTCACCCCTGCCGTGTCCTTCCTTCACCAACACATCTTCCTCTCTACCATCTCTCTCACCCCTGCCGTGTCCTTCCTTCACCTCCACATCTTCCTCTCTACCATCTCTCTCACTCCTGCCGTGTCCTTCCTTCACCTCCACATCTTCCTCTCTACCATCCAGCTGTCCAGCTCTGAATGAATATAATAATTCTGATAATGCTAAGAAACACTGCTGTCAGTGTTTTTATCATCTCCTTCAACACTGACACACCTACAACTGTAAACAGTTCTTCAACACTGACACACCTTCAACTGTAACACAGTTCTTCAACAATGACACACCTACAACTGTAACACAGTTCTTCAACAATGACACACCTACAACTGTAACACAGTTCTTCAACACTGACACACCTTCAACTGTAACACAGTTCTTCAACAATGACACACCTACAACTGTAACACAGTTCTTCAACAATGACACACCTACAACTGTAACACAGTTCTTCAACACTGACACATCTTCAACTGTAACACAGTTCTTCAACAGTGACACACCTACAACTGTAACACAGTTCTTCAACACTGACACACCTACAACTGTAACACAGTTCTTCAACAATGACACACCTACAACTGTAACACAGTTCTTCAACACTGACACACCTACAACTGTAACACAGTTCTTCAACAATGACACACCTACAACTGTAACACAGTTCTTCAACAATGACACACCTACAACTGCTAAACACAGTTCTTCAACAATGAACACACCTACAACTGTAACACAGTTCTTCAACACTGACACACCTACAACTGTAACACAGTTCTTCAACAATGACACACCTACAACTGTAACACAGTTCTTCAACAATGACACACCTACAACTGTAACACAGTTCTTCAACAATGACACACCTACAACTGTAACACAGTTCTTCAACACTGACACACCTACAACTGTAATACAGTTCTTCAACAATGACACACCTACAACTGTAACACAGTTCTTCAACACTGACACACCTACAACTGTAACACAGTTCTTCAACAATGACACACCTTCAACTGTAACACAGTTCTTCAACACTGACACACCTACAACTGTAACACAGTTTTTCAACACTGACACACCTACAACTGTAACACAGTTCTTCAACAATGACACACCTACAACTGTAACACAGTTCTTCAACACTGACACACCTTCAACTGTAACACAGTTCTTCGACACTGACACACCTACAACTGTAACACAGTTCTTCAACAATGACACACCTACAACTGTAACACAGTTCTTCAACACTGACACACCTACAACTGTAACACAGTTCTTCAACAATGACACACCTTCAACTGTAACACAGTTCTTCAACACTGACACACCTACAACTGTAACACAGTTCTTCAACACTGACACACCTACAACTGTAACACAGTTCTTCAACACTGAACACCTACAACTGTAACACAGTTCTTCAACAATGACACACCTACAACTGTAACACAGTTCTTCAACATGACACACCTACAACTGTAACACAGTTCTTCAACATGACACCCTACAACTGTAACACAGTTCTTCAACACTGACACACCTACAACTGTAACACAGTTCTTCAACACTGACACACCTACAACTGTAACACAGTTCTTCAACAATGACACACCTACAACTGTAACACAGTTCTTCAACAATGACACACCTACAACTGTAACACAGTTCTTCAACACTGACACACCTACAACTGTAACACAGTTCTTCAACAATGACACACCTACAACTGTAACACAGTTCTTCAACACTGACACACCTACAACTGTAACACAGTTCTTCAACACTGACACACCTACAACTGTAACACAGTTCTTCAACAATGACACACCTACAACTGTAACACAGTTCTTCAACATGACACACCTACAACTGTAACACAGTTCTTCAACACATGACACACCTACAACTGTAACACAGTTCTTCAACATGACACAGCCTACAACTGTACACAGTTCTTCAACACTGACACACCTACAACTGTAACACAGTTCTTCAACACTGACACACCTACAACTGTACACAGTTCTTCAACAATGACACACCTTAACTGTAACACAGTTCTTCAACAATGACACCTAAATGTCAGTTCTTCAACACTGACACACTACAATGTACACTACAGGTTCTTCACATAAGCCCCTCAATGTTACACAGTTCTTCAACTGAACCTCACTGTCAGTTCTTCAACAATCACCTTACTAACTGTAACACAGTTCTTTCAACACTGAACCCTCACAATGTCACTGGTTTCAACATAACTAAAGTCTACAGTTTCTTACTAAATCACTCCTGTGTTCCTTAATAAGTCACTGTGGGTTTCCCTTAATAAGTCACTGATGTTCCTTAATAAGTCACTGAGGTCCTTAATAAGTCACTGTGGTCTCAATAACACAATAAGTCACAGTTCCTTTAATCACTGAGTTCCTTATAATCACTAGGTTCCTTAATAAGCACTGGGTTCCTTAATAATCACTGAGGTTCCTTAATGTCACTGAGGTTCTTAATAAGTCACTGGGTTCCTAATAAGTCACTAGGTTCCTTAATAGTCACTGAGGTTCCTTAATAAGTCACTGAGGTTCCTTAATAAGTCACTGAGTTCTTAATAATCATGTGTTCCTAATAAGTCACTGAGGTTCCTACAAGTCACTGTAGGTTCCTTAATAAGTCACTGGTTCCTTAATAGTCACTGGTTCCTTAATAAGTCACTGAGTTCCTTAATAATCACTGGGTTCCTTAATAAGTCACTTGGTTCCTTAATAAGTCACTGAGGTTCCTAATAATCACTGTAGTTCCTTAATAAGTCACTGGGTTCCTTAATAAGTCACTGTGGTTCCTTAATAAGTCACTGAGGTCCTTAATAAGTCACTGGGTTCCTAATAAGTCACTGAGGTTCCTTAAAAATCACAGGTTCTTAATAAGTCACTGAGGTTCCTTAATAAGTCACTGAGGTTCCTTAATAAGTCACTGAGGTTCCTTAATAAGTCACTGAGGTTCCTTAATAACACGTTCCTTAACACTGTGGTTCCTTAATAAGTCACTGTGGTTCCTTAATAAGTCACTGAGGTTCCTTAATAAGTCACTGGTCCTTAATAAGTTCCTTAATAAGTCACTGTGGTTCCTTAATAAGTCACTGTGGTTCCTTAATAAGTCACTGAGGTTCCTTAATAAGTCACTGTGGTTCCTTAATAAGTCACTGTGGTTCCTTAATAAGTCACTGTGGTTCCTTAATAAGTCACTGTGGTTCCTTAATAAGTCACTGAGGTTCCTTAATAAGTCACTGTGGTTCCTTAATAAGTCACTGAGGTTCCTTAATAAGTCACTGTGGTTCCTTAATAAGTCACTGTGGTTCCTTAATAAGTCACTGAGGTTCCTTAATAAGTCACTGTGGTTCCTTAATAAGTCACTGTGGTTCCTTAATAAGTCACTGAGGTTCCTTAATAAGTCACTGTGGTTCCTTAATAAGTCACTGTGGTTCCTTAATAAGTCACTGTGGTTCCTTAAAAAGTCACTGTGGTTCCTTAATAAGTCACTGAGGTTCCTTAATAAGTCACTGTGGTTCCTTAATAAGTCACTGTGGTTCCTTAATAAGTCACTGTGGTTCCTTAATAAGTCACTGTGGTTCCTTAATAAGTCACTGTGGTTCCTTAATAAGTCACTGTGGTTCCTTAATAAGTCACTGAGGTTCCTTAATAAGTCACTGTGGTTCCTTAATAAGTCACTGTGGTTCCTTAATAAGTCACTGTGGTTCCTTAATAAGTCACTGAGGTTCCTTAATAAGTCACTGTGGTTCCTTAATAAGTCACTGTGGTTCCTTAATAAGTCACTGTGGTTCCTTAATAAGTCACTGTGGTTCCTTAATAAGTCACTGAGGTTCCTTAATAAGTCACTTTGGTTCCTTAATAAGTCACTGTGGTTCCTTAATAAGTCACTGAGGTTCCTTAATAAGTCACTGAGGTTCCTTAATAAGTCACTGTCTGGGAATTAGCGTGGGGTGATACCGAACACATGGCTCACTGCAGTGTTTTAGAATCTCAGGTTGAAGTGTTGAAGAAGGAGGTTCTACTTCTTCAGGAGAAAAATAGGAGGCTGAAGCTTCGCCTAGGAGGGTTTGGGAGTGAGTGTGAGATGGTTGGTGCTGGTGAGGAGGAAATGGTTACCAACAGTGAGAGTGGCACCCGCTTTAAGTGGCAAGTGGTTCACAATTCAGGAATAAGGAAGGTTAATAGAGAAGATGTGAAGGTAAGAAATCGATTCTCTGTTCTCCAGGACGAGTGTACTTCAGTGGTTAGTGAGGTTAAAGGTACCACTGACTCCCCTGCTAATCAAGGTAAGAATATTTTGATTGTGGGAGACTCTCAGGTAAGATATATGGACCGTGTTTTTTGTAACAGAGATAGGAAGGTCAGACAGAGGGTGTGCCTCCCAGGAGCTGGTGTTGGTGACATAGTCAGCAGGTTGGTTTGGTAATAGAGTTGTGGATGAGTGGAACAAACTCCCGAGTACTGTCATAGAAGCTAAAACAATGTGTAGTTTTAAAAATAGGTTAGATAAATACATGAGTGGGTGTGGGTGGGTGTGAGTTGGACCTGACTAGCTTGTGCTACTAGGTCAGATGCCGTACTAATTCCTTAAGTGGAAGTGACCTGACTACCTGGAGTTTACCTGGAAAGGGTTAACTCCAGATGGTCAGGTCTAAGCAGGGAAGTGATTGACTTGCCTTGCATGGGTCAGTAGACCTGCTGCAGTTTTCCTTTTTTCTTATGCTCTTATGTTCTTAATAAATCACTGTGGTTACTTAATAAGTTACTATGTTTAATTAACTAGTCAGTGTATTTCCTTAAATTAGTGTGGTTAGTTAGGAAGTCGCTGTGGTTCCTTAGCAAGGTCACTGTGGTTCCTTAGCAAAATCGCTGTGGTTCCTTAGCAAAGTCGCTGTGGTTCCTTAGCAAAGTCGTTGTGGTTTCTTAGCAAAATCGCTGTGGTTTCTTAGCAAAGTCGCTGTGGTTCCTTAGCAAAGTCGCTGTGGTTCCTTAGCAAAGTCACTGTGGTTCCTTAGCAAAGTCGTTGTGCTTCCTTAGCAAAGTCGCTGTGGTTCCTTAGCAAAGTCGCTGTGGTTCCTTAGCAAAGTCGCTGTCGTTCTTTAGCAAAGTCGCTGTGGTTCCTTAGCAAAGTCGCTGTCGTTCTTTAGCAAAGTCGCTGTGGTTCCTTAGCAAAGTCGCTGTGGTTCTTTAGCAAAGTTGCTGTGGTTCCTTTGCAAAGTCCCTGTGGTTCCTTAGCAAAGTCACTTTGGTTCCTAAGCAAAGTCGCTGTGGTTCTTTAGCAAAGTCGCTGTGGTTCTTTAGCAAAGTCGCTGTGGTTCTTTAGCAAAGTCGCTGTGGTTCTTTAGCAAAGTCGCTGTGGTACTTTAGCAAAGTCACTGTGGTTCTTTAGCAAATTCGCTGTGGTTCCTTTGCAAAGTCGCTGTGGTTCCTTAGCAAAGTCGCTGTGTTTCCTTAGCAAAGTCGCTGTGGTTCTTTAGCAAAGTCGCTGTGGTTCCTTAGCAAAGTCGCTGTGGTTCCTTAGAAAAGTCGCTGTGGTTCCTTAGCAAAGTCGCTGTGGTTCCTTAGCAAAGTCGCTGTGGTTCTTTAGCAAAGTCGCTGTGGTTCTTTAGCAAAGTCGCTGTGGTTATTTAGCAAAGTCGCTGTGGTTCCTTAGCAAAGTCGCTGTGGTTCTTTAGCAAAGTCGCTGTGGTTCTTTAGCAAAGTCGCTGTGGTTCCTTAGCAAAGTCGCTGTGGTTCCTTAGCAAAGTCGCTGTGGTTCCTTAGCAAAGTCGCTGTGGTTCCTTAGCAAAGTCGCTGTGGTTCCTTATCTTTATGATGTGGTTAAAATAATAATTTTGTCATATTAAGAAATATGCTCATAAACCCGCATGGGTCATAGCTGCTTAAGACAGATGCTTAGCACACTTCCACTGCCATACTGACGTATGTGTACTCACCTAGTTGTGGTTGCAGGAGTCAAGTCACAGCTCCTGGCCCCGCCTCTTCACTGGTCGCTACTAGGTCATTCTTCCTGCTCCATGAGCTTTATCATACCTCTTCTTAAAGCTATGTATGGACTATGTACGACTGTGACCCCTTGTTGCTGTGTGTGTGTGTGTGTGTGTGTGTGTGTGTGTGTGTGTGTGTGTGTGTGTGTCGTTGCTTAAGTCAGTCTGGGAAAGGCAGGGCGCTGTTCAAGGCGTCAAACTGCGCATCTGCAGATTACTACGTAGCTGGTGAAAGGCTCCTGATTCAAGAAATTGGAGCTGCCCCTCCGTTTCCCCCTCGGCGCTACATGACCCGTACATGTTTAGAGCTACCCGTGAGTATATTAATAATATAAAGAGATTTGACCAATTTGCAGGCCATGGAGAAATTATAGTTGGCAGTGTATCTTAAAATACAAAATTGCGTAGTATATAGGAATACTGTGGTGCTACACTAAGTTATCCTAGGTTAAACCTGTATAACTCTGTTATCAGTGTATCATAACAACTGTGTGCTTATTGCTGCCAGTATATAAATTTTAATACTGTTACACAGTCCTTCAACACTGACACACCTACAACCGTAACACAGTTCTTGAATTAAACAAAATAACAACAGCTTTACAAGCTGTTGTTGTAGAAGTTGTAGCATTTATTATCTTTAGCTATAGTTATTGTAGTAGTTGTATTAGTATATTATAAGTCTTTGTAGTAACTCTGTTGTTGACGTAATAGAGCAATAACAGTACTTTTTGCAGTACTTGTATTAGTATTAATGGTCGTAGTTATGGTAATAATAGTAGTAGCTGTAATACTAATAGCTGCAGTTGTAGTAGTAATG
Source organism: Cherax destructor (assembly GCA_009830355.1). Lineage (NCBI taxonomy): Eukaryota > Metazoa > Arthropoda > Malacostraca > Decapoda > Parastacidae > Cherax > Cherax destructor. The sequence goes on along the minus strand of WNWK01019003.1, from coordinate 7,578 downwards.
TCAGTAGTAGTAGTAATGTCAGTAGTAGTAGTAATTCAGTAGTAGTAGTAATGTCAGTAGTACTAGTAATATTAGTATTAGTAGTAGCAGAAGCAGTAGTAATTACAGTTGTAGTAACAACAATAATAATAGTAGTACTAGTAATAGCAGCAGCAGCAGCAACAGAAGCAGTAGTAATAATAGTAGAAATAGGAGTAGTAGAAGTAATAATAATAATAGTGGTAGTAACAGAAGGAGCAAAAGTTGTAGCAGAAGTAGCAGTAGCAGTAATAATAGTAACAGTAAGAGTAGTAGTTGTTTTAGTAGTAGTAATAACATCAGAATCAGCAGTAAACCTTCATACCAGCTCCTCTTTTACTAACAGCATTTTTAAATGACACCCAAGCCTAATTACCCCCACTTTGCCAATTATAAATTTTTACCATTTCCAATAACCACTAATAACCTGCATTAAACCAGCTGTCACACACCCACACTCATATATAAATATAAATAACAATTACCATAAGTATAAACGTGTTATCACTTATCAAAACACTCCAAGAGACCCACCTGAGGCCCCTCCCACCACCGCCCGGAAACAACTGTCATTGGCTCAACTTTCTCGTGGCAAAGCTTTCCATTGGCTGTCACACATGTCAACAAAAATGTCGCGACCAATCGTGAGCCCGAGCCACCAGCCCCCGGGGACCCCGCGCAATTCCCAGGAATTTCCCATAAGAAATAGTCAAACAGAAGAGAGGAAATGTCTGGAGACACGTACCCTGGTGGACACGGCTCTGGGAAGCTGGTGAACGGTGGACACGGCTCTGGGGAGCTGGTGAGCGGTGGACACGGAAGCACCATCATGGACTGAGGGGTAATGAGCCTTGACCGAGGCGAGGTAACCCAAGAATAATAATGAAAGACATTTTAATCTTATTTTAATAACGTAATGAGTGTAATGTTTATTGAGTTATTTTCTTTTTTATATATAGCTGTAATGAAGATGATGATCAGTATGATTATGATTGATGATTATGGTGATGATGATGATAATGATGGTGACACTCATTTTATGGTCAATGATATTACACCGATTTTAGGGTACGTTTGTGGTGCTGATTCCGAATATGTCATCGGTTTTGCTTGACTGGCTCTAGTTTTTGATAAATTTGATATCCCATTGAAAAACATAAAAAATGCGAAAAATATATTGATCAGGCGGGGCTAACTTACGAATCACATTGAAATAATATTTTAGATCATGCAAAAGTCAAATTATGTAATACATACTATATCTGCTATATAATAGCAGATTAGCATAGTAAGATAATTCAGGTAGGCCTACCACTAATTACTGCAAATGAAAACATTGTTTGTACGATTTTCTTCTATGTTGGTCATCAGCACAGTCCCGTAGGAGGCTCCAGCAATAGTCTGTCATTATGTGTGTGTCCCACCTGCCTTGATACCTTTCCTCCATCACCTTTATATCTTGCTGGAACCTCTCCCCTTGTTCCTCACTCACCTCACCAAGATTATCTGGAAATCTGTCTAGGTGGCTATGGAGAAATTGAACCTTTATGCTCATATTAGTACCTTAATTCTTAGAGGTTGTCAGCATGTTTTGCACCAGTTCTTCATAACTGTCTTCTTTGTGATTTCCCAAGAAGTTCTTGTCACCTGACATATAACTGCACAATGCATATTGTGAAATTAGAATCCTTGATAAGCTTACAAATTTGAGGACCAAAGATTTCAGCTTTCAGTTTTTCCATACTTATTTCAGGGAACGATCTACATATGTATTTGAAGCAATTGCCATCTTTGTCCAAGGCCTTAACGAATTGCTTCATTAGTCCTAACTTAATGTGGAGTGGAGGCAGAATAATGTTATCCCTGTCAACCAAAGGCTGGTTAATGATGTTGTTAAGGATGTTTGCTGCACCTACAGTCATGAAAGTCTTGAAGGTCATGTCACTTTTGTCCAATGATTTGTCTTCGTCCTACTGTCCCACAAACAGATGAAACAAGGTACTTTGTATATCCATTCTGTTGTCAAGCGAGAAGTTTACCATCTTCAGATCAACACTTCTTGTGCTCACGATAGCAAAGTTTCTACAATACCATTTTGATATTTTCGTATTCTTTAAGATTTGGAAGAAATGCATATTGGAAGAGATGCATACTGGTTACCATTGTGCAATAAGACACACTTCAAGCTTCTATTGGAGCTGTCTATAAACAACTGATAATATCGTGGTCGATATTCAAGTCCCATTCAAAGAAGTCCAGGGATATTATTGCAGTATATAAATTCTTCATCTTGACTGAAGTAAGAAAAGAGTTCAATCTCTCTTGTTCGATAAGCTCTTATTTTAACTTTTTTTTTTTGTAGACAATTCTTTTCTTTTAGTCTGAATGCTAAAAGTTCAGAGGCTTGCTTTGACAGACTGAGGTCACGTATCAGATCACTGAGTTCTTCTTGGGAGAACTGCTGGGCTGTTGTAATGCTTACTTCATATTCACTTCTACTGCTATCACCTGTGTTATATGCTAAACCCTGAGTTTCTTCAACAACTAACAATGGAAGCTCAGTGTTGTAAACACTGGTATGGGAACATCATCAGTGTGTGACACAGGTCTCCTTGCTGATTCCAAATCAGGATATTCCCACTTAACTTTCTTGTATCACTTGAAACCTTCCACATTCACAATACAGGAACAACAATCATCGTGGTGGTGTTTCGGCTCTCTGCACACCATAGACACCCAAGTTTAAACTTCTTCTTTGCCTATTTTTCCACTGTGGTCATCATTGTACACAGGTTCTGCACACCATATGGGGAGTCCAAGACTTGTCTTCTTCTCCAAGTGCCACTCCAAAATAAGCAACATAAGATTGTTTTACAAAATCTGTGATGGCTTTTCTATGTTTTTGCAAAGAGTATTTGCCATAAATGTAGCAAAACGCATTGGGATTGTTTAAGCAGACTCTTCGTGAAGAACTCATGTTTAGCTGAAAAAACAAAACAAAATAAAGGTTATAATATTGTCAGGTGGTTGTTGTTGACACAACTCCTTTCCCAAAATATTAAATAATTTAAGAATAAAATTCTAATTTTTATCAAAACTAACTTTATATACAGGTTGTCACTACATATACAGGCGTTATGGCTAAGTTTCCTGCTAACTGAGGCTAGGTATGCAATATCTCACAAACTAGACCCAATTTTGAAAAACCTACTGACATTTTCGAATTAGCAACACCAAAATACCTTAAATACCTTAAATACCTTAACATATCTTTTGTTGACCAATGAATTATAATTGATGATGATTATTACTAATAATTATAAAACAGAAGAAATGAATATGAAATTAGAAGAAAAATATCAATGAAACGGAAGAAAAAGAAAAAGAAATAGGAGAAGAAGAGGAAGAAGAAGAAGAAGAAGAAGAAGAAGAAGAAAAAGAAGAAGAAGAAGATATTAAAAATAAAATAAAATGACATTAATGATGAGAAAAAAAGAATTACAAAAAGAAATTAAGACTATAAAAATATACAAAAGAAGAAATGAAGAAGACAAACAAGAAGAAATAGAAAGAATAAATCCTCTGACTGTTATTAGTTCCGCAATAAATACAGTAACACAAACGAACGTGAATAAAGATGGTCGCAGATGGTGTCCGCTAAGGCAGAGATGACACAGCAGTACTGTCTATGTAGTCTCCCTCTTGTGAGCCTCGTGGTCCACTGGTACAGCGCTGGACCTGCTGCTGGTCAGAACCACACCAACCACTACGAAACATCACCTGCCTTTCAACATTTTCCGTTTGGATCCCATATTCTTCAGTGCGAGTTATGTTGGGACCATAAACGTCACATCTACACGTACGGAAGACTACATAGAGGTAGACCAGTGTATGTGTCCTGGTGGACCAGTGTATGTGTCCTGGTATCATGGTAAACCAGTGTATGTGTCGTGGTGGACCAGTGTATGTGTCCAGGTGGACCAGTGTATGTGTCCAGGTGGACCAGTGTATGTGTCCAGGTGGACCAGTGTATGTGTCCTGGTGGACCAGTGTATGTGTCCAGGTGGACCAGTGTATGTGTCCAGGTGGACCAGTGTATGTGTCCTGGTGGACCAATGTATGTGTCCTGGTGGACCAGTGTATGTATCATGGTAAACCAGTGTATGTGTCGTTGTGGAGCAGTGTATGTGTCCTGGTGGACCAATGTATGTGTCCTGGTGGACCAGTGTATGTATCATGGTAAACTAGTGTATGTGTTGTTAAATTAGACACATATGCAACACTTGGGTATCTTTATTGAGGAAAACGTTTCGCCACACAGTGGCTTCATCAGTCCAATACAAAGTAGAAAGTTGAAAGGAGAGGAGGAGTTTGAGGTAATCAGTCCCTCGGCCTGGAGTCGATGTGTTCAGTCCATCAATCTTGAAGTACAGCATAGGGCAAATAGAAGTTGCTTATATACTGTAGACAGGTGAGGCGAAGCAGGAGGAGGCGGGGTCATAGTGGTACCATCCACTAGTCGAAGTAGGTCTTCGTCCTAAGGTTGGACAAGTGTTGAAGAATCCGTTTGTATAAAGATCTCAAGATGTATGTGTATGTGTCCTGGTGGAGCAGTGTGAATCCACCTGGTGGACTAGTGTAAGTCTACCTGGTGGACCAGTGTAAGTCCACCTGGTGGACCAGTGTAAATCCACCTGGTGGACCAGTGTAAGTCTACCTGATAGACCAGTGTAAGTCTACCTGGTGGACCAGTGTAAGTCTACCTGGTGGACCAGTGTAAGTCTACCTGGTGGACCAGTGTAAGTCTACCTGGTGGACCAGTGTAAGTCTACCTGGTGGACCAGTGTAAGTCTACCTGGTGGACCAATGTAAATCTACCTGGTGGACCAATGTAAGTCTACCTGGTGGACCAGTGTAAGTCTACCTGGTGGACCAGTGTAAGTCTACCTGATAGACCAGTGTAAGTCTACCTGGTGGACCAGTGTAAGTCTACCTGGTGGACCAGTGTAAGTCTACCTGGTGGACCAGTGTAAGTCTACCTGGTGGACCAGTGTAAGTCTACCTGGTGGACCAGTGTAAGTCTACCTGGTGGACCAATGTAAGTCTACCTGGTGGACCAGTGTGGGTCTACCAGTGTAAGTCTACCTGGTGGACCAGTGTGGGTCTACCAGTGTAAGTCTACCTGGTGGACCAGTGTAAGTCTACCTTGTGGACCAGTGTAAGTCTACCTGGTGGACCAGTGTAAGTCTACCTGATAGACCAGTGTAAGTCTACCTGGTGGACCAATGTAAGTCTACCTGGTGGACCAGTGTAAGTCTACCTGGTGGACCAGTGTAAGTCTACCTGGTGGACCAGTGTAAGTCTACCTGGTGGACCAGTGTAAGTCTACCTGGTGGACCAGTGTAAGTCTACCTGGTGGAGCAGTGTAAGTCTACCTGGTGGACCAGTGTAAGTCCACCTGGTGGACCAGTGTAAGTCCACCTGGTGGACCAGTGTAAGTCTACCTGATAGGCCAGTGTAAGTCTACCTGGTGGACCAGTGTAAGTCTACCTGGTGAACCAGTGTGGGTCTACCAGTGTAAGTCTACCTGGTGGACCAGTGTGGGTCTACCAGTGTAAGTCTACCTGGTGGACCAGTGTAAGTCTGGACCAGTGTAAGTCTACCTGGTGGACCAGTGTAAGTCTGGACCAATGTAAGCCTACCTGGTGGACCAGTGTAAGTCTACCTGGTGGACCAGTGTAAGTCTACCTGGTGGACCAGTGTAAGTCTGGACTAGTGTAAGCCTACCTGGTGGACCAGTGTAAGTCTACCTGGTGGAACAGTGTAAGTCTACCTGGTGGACCAGTGTAAGTCTACCTGGTGGACCAGTGTAAGTCTACCTGGTGGACCAGTATGGGTCTTCCAGTAAACCAGTGGACTATATGTTTACCTGGTCTCAGACGAGACCTCCTAAATAATATACTATACGAGTGAAAAATAAATACGACTATTTGTCGTATTGATGGATTTCAACAAGACACGTGATAGGTTGATGAAGGGAGCATTGTAGCAGGTGTTGCAAGCTTATACAATAGGTAGCAAGTTACTTAACTGACCTCTACCCTGAGGCCAGTGAGGCTCAGGGTAGACTATTTAGGAGGCAAGGGGATAATTTTCCAGCAAAAAAAATAGGCTTGAGACAGATGTGTGATGTCCGCTTCGTTATTTAAGGTAAACTTTCTGTATTCTTTGTTTTTAAGAAATCTGAGCATTTGACGATCAGAATTTATAGATGAAGAAATACTGAAGATGTATGAAATAGTATACTATAATTAAAATTTTCAAAAAATATTAATTGCCTGAATCTATCTGAAGCAGAGGCAGGAGAATAAATGCTTGTACACTGGAGGTAGAAGAGAGGTGTAGCAGTTGAAGGAGTCGTCACAGGTGGACGGGACCCACCAGTGGTAGTAAGTCATGCCCAAGAGTTGGGCCAAATAAGAACATAAGAAAGGAGGAACACTGCAGCAGGCCTGTTGGCCCATACTAGGCAGGTCCTTCACAATCCATCCCACTAATGTTAGCAACAGGACTGTGGAAGATATCCTCTGTATCATGATACGATGGCTTTGCTGTGTCAGCCAAGTATCATTTTGCTACTGGTAGATAATAGCGAGAGGAAGATGTCTTATTCATCTACTTGTCTCATTTATAGTGATAAGCAGGAGAGCTAGAAACAAATATGTGAGAGTATGAAGATAACCTGAAAGACAGTTTGAAAATGGTATAGCATCAAAGGCCAAAACTGAACCAAAGTTACTCCACATCCACATAAGAAAAAACACACGACTGTGAGGAAGCAAGTGATAAAGCCAAGGAAGGAGGAAGCGGCATTAATTAACAGAGAATGACGGAGATTAGAGATTTAGGAAAAAAGAAGTTTGTGAAGTGCTAAGCAAAAGAGTCAAAAAGATCTTCAGAGAAGAAAGTGGGGCGTTACATAAGAACATAAGAACATAAGAAAGAAGGAACACTGCAGCAGGCCTACTGGCCCATGCGAGGCAGGTCCAAATCTCCAACGGCTTAAGCCAATGCCCCGACCCAGCCAGGTCAGGTTACATTCACTTAAGGAAGGAGCACTGCATCTGACCTAGTAGCACAACCTAGTCAGGACCAATTCACACCCAACCGCACCCACTCATATAATTGTCCAGCCGACCACCTGGTCAGGTCACTTCCACTTAAGGAATTAGTACAGGTCAGGTTACATTCACTTAAGGAAGGAGCACTGCATCTGACCTAGTACAAGCTCACACCCATCCACACCCACTCATGTATTTATCTAACCTATTTTTAAAACTACACAACGTCTTAGCATCTATGACGGTACTCGGGAGTTTGTTCCACTCATCCACAACTCTATTACCAAACCAGTGCTTTCCTATATCCTTCCTGAATCTGAACTTTTCCAACTTGAAACCATTGCTGCGAGTCCTGTCTTGGTTGGATATTTTCAGCACGCTATTTACATCCCCTTTGTTTATTCCTGTTTTCCATTTGTACACCTCAATCATATCCCCC